>JAPCYS010001212.1:0-112615 GCA_028641055.1 Alopecurus myosuroides
AGAGTTTCTAGATTTCTTTGGAACTAAATAACGTCACATATGTAATATCGTGAGATCCGAACGAAGTTGAACCCTTTTGTCCATATACGTAATGGTTGCATTCCTCAGAAATCCCTTCCGGGTTATGAAGAATGTCCTCATTATGTACGTGCACAAAAGGGTCTAACCTTGTTCGGATCTCACGATATTACATATATGATTTTGTTTAGTTTCAAAGATTTCCAAAAACCCATGTCTTCATCCTTTTCCGGATCGCCATCACGTGTACTTACCTCGTAACAAGCACAAAATGTGAAGGCCCGATGACCATCTTGTTCCTGTTAAGAGGTACTACAGGCGGTGGTGATCCGGGAAAGGAACGAATGCGAGGGTGTCTGGATTTCTTTCGAAATAAATAATGTCACATATGTAATATGGTTTGTGAGATCCGGATGAAGCTGAATCCTTTAGTGCACATTCGTAATGGTGATATTCCTCAGAAATCCCTTCCGGGTTATGAAGAATATCCCCATTATGTATGTGTACAAAAGGATCTAGTTTTTTTCCGGATTTCACTATTACATATATGATTTTGTTTAGTTTTAAAGATGTCCAGAAACCCTTCCTTCCCCCGCATCGCCATCACGTGTACTTACCTCGTAACAAGCACAAAATGTGAAGGTCTAGGCAGGAGTATGACTAGCATATCAGATCCACTCTTTCCTAATAAACTTGCGACTCAAACGGGGCATAACATCATTCCAGATTATCCTGTCGTGTGTGAAAACGTTGCAAAGAGGAATTGATCTGCAACGTTTTCACACATGATATGGATAATCTGGGATGCTACAACTGTTATGTCCCGTTCGAGTCACAACTTTATTCGGCAAGACTTGATCTGATCTGCTAGTCATACTCCTTACTAAAGTTCAGAAACCCTAGTTCCGGGGAATGGATGAAGATGAGGGTTTCGGTTGGAACTAAGGAACGTCACATTTGTAATATTAGTGTTAGTGAGATCAGAAAAACTGGGTTGCACCGTTTGGTGCATATACGTAATGGTGATATTTTTCATAGCCCCAGACGGGGCTATGAAGAATATCACCGGTATGTATGTGCACGAAATGGTCCAACTTTGTTCGGATCTCACAAACACTTACGTCTGTGATTGTTTAGTTTCTCAGAAACCCTTGTCTTCATGCTTTGTGTTTAACTTTCATCTTATTTATGTCATATTTCTCCATTTACTATTTTTTACTAAGTTAGAAACACTAAGGTATTTTACTTAATTACGGAATATTTACTTAGTCTGGACCTGTTTTTAGTTCATGTCTCTGTTGGATCCGCCGGGCGATGTCCGGGACTGGGCCCCGCCGGGCTGGCACTGGGAGGTCCTTACTACCGGGACACGCGGCTTGGTGAGAAATCCGGGTGACGTGGTCGACCCGGATATTCTTTCGTGGCCATCGCGCGGGCCACGGTCGGTGCGGGGAGAGCCGGCCCCTGAGGAGGTGGTACAACAGCGTATCAGAGAGGAGGACGAGCACGTCCGTCGCTACATGTACTTGCTCGATAGGGAGTATAGCAGCAGTTGGTCGATTATTCGGAGGGTTCCTTACCACGTGAGCGATGACCTCGTGAGGGTTCCTTACCTATGGATACGTAGCACCCGCGACTCAGCACCCCGCGGCTTAGGACCCGTCGGAGTTAATTAGTTTGAGAGATGTCATGAGACTATGTATAAGTGATATTATTCAATCGTGGTGTCTCAGGGTTAAATAAAATGAACCCGAGCTATGTAACTCTTGGTGTGTATTGATACGTTTAAATATTTCATGAATATTGCTTTTATAATTGAAATGAGGATCTGGAAAATATTTATACTCCTTTTCTAACTTGTTTAGGAATAAGTACCATTAGCTATTATCTTTAAGCAATTTAGATGAAATGGATCTGGAAAATATAATTACTTTTTTTCTAACTTAGGGAATTTTGTGTATTTTCAGAAAATTATGGAGCCAAGAGACGAAGATGCGGAAAACTTACTCGAGGGATTAATCAGCGGGCCCGAGGGAGATACCGATGTGAGCCAGTGGATGAACGACTTCGGTGAGGGAGATCCGGAGCTAACCCGAGGAGACGTCTCTACTGAGGGAGAAGCCGACGGCTCCGGTGAGGGAGAAGCCGACGGCTCCGGTGGAGTCGTACAAATTAGAAACACCGGCTCCGAGGTGCATATATATAGATATGTTAATTAATGAAGCATCTGTTGTCTATATACATGTATTAACAATGTTTATATTTTTAGCCATCCGGTTCAAGCATATCAACAGGAAAAAAGACTAAACGAGGCGCAACAAAGAAGTTGAAAGATACAGAAAGATATAGAATCGACACGATCGCAGCAGACGGCGCACCCGAGCTTCCCGCTGATGTTAGCCAAAAATTTGTGAAGAAATGCGGAGTGCTAGTTAGGGATCACATCCCGATCACTGTTCATGAGAGGAATGAGCCAAAAGATCCGCGGAGACAAGGAATTTCATATGTCAGCATAAAAGCCAAACAAATTCTTTTCTCGAAGATCTTGTGTAATTTCAAC
This sequence comes from Alopecurus myosuroides, assembly GCA_028641055.1. Lineage (NCBI taxonomy): Eukaryota > Viridiplantae > Streptophyta > Magnoliopsida > Poales > Poaceae > Alopecurus > Alopecurus myosuroides. Next base: position 2,579 of record JAPCYS010001212.1, read on the forward strand.
TTACCCTTGCCGGAGGTGGACGAGAATGAGGCGGATGTGAATGAGACCGATGTTACTAAAAAGAAAATTGAGATACGGGAAAAGGTCAAGGCGTGGACTCTGAAAAAGATGGCCGAGCAATTTAAAAACTGGAAGAAAAGATTGAACCTTGACTATGTTAAGAAGGGTAAGACTCTATATTTCACTCAAGGGTATGATAAAATAAAACCCTTATGGGCAGAGTTTGTGAAGTACAAGCTGTCACAGAATGCACAGGAAAGGACAAAAACAAATGAGAAAAACGCCGCCAAAAAGGTATATCACCATATTATGGGGCAAGCTGGCTACAAGGGTTCCAACCCCAAGTGGGAAAAATGGGAGAACGACCTGCTTCAGCTGGGGATCACTCCCGAGCCGTTCTTGTGGGTCGAGCGGACAAGGTCATGGTTCTACGGGCATGGGGGCACGTTGGACGTCGATGGAAAAGAAATCTATAACCTAAGTCATAAAGAGAATCCTCTACCCATAGAAAATCTGAGAAGCGCAATAAAGAACGTTAAAGAGGGGAAGTTCGTGCCAGATAGAGAGAACGACGAGCTCACACGCGCCCTCGGGAATAAGGAACACGTAGGGCTACACTAGGAACAAAACGCAATCCTCCGTGGAGTATTGGGTTCGACCACACCAAAAAGAAATACCCCGATAGAAGCCGTCAACGGAAAAAGGACGCGGAGGCAGCTGAAGCAGAGAGTCAGGCAAACTAGAGGCGTCAACTTGAAGATCAGATAAAGCGGACGCAAGATGTAGCAAAGAAGCAGCATGACCAAATTAACACACTTAGCCAACAGATAGTGTCTACCGGCGGACCACACATGGTAGAAGGTGAAGTCGAGGCTACCGGCGCCGCACATTCTCATCGGAAAAGCAGCGTTGCGTCCACGCAGCTCCCGGGTGATGATGCACCGCCGATGATTCACCCGTGGATGATATCACGGTGATGACAACCTGTGAGCTCCACATTCTCATCAAGGCGGCGGTCGGCTATGTCTTACCAATTGGCAACGAACCAACTCACCATATTCTTCCGGTTCCACGGGGCTATGCTGTTGTTGGGGTCGATGAAGTTGTCAACGGATTTGAGAGGGTGAAGCTTGATTTCCCTGAAGGTGAAGACGAGAGTTGACTGAACTCGGAGAAGCCAAGAACTTGACCGTTCTATGGCTAAAGGAATGCATTGTGCTTCCAAATCAGACGGCAAGGCCATCGAATCCTCGCCATTCTCCAGCGCAACAGTCTCCAGCGCGGTCGTCTCCGCCATGCATGCCGTCTCCAGCACGGTCGCCTACGCCGTGCACGTCTCCAGCGCGGTCGCCTACGCCGTCGCGTCAGCCTGCTCCACCGCGGTCGCCTACGCCGCCGCGTCAGCCTTCTCCGCCCACTAAGTTTCTGCCGAAACGTAAAAGATCACCCAAACGTCAACGGTCACCCCTCCCGAAGGTACCAAAGGAGGTACCCAAGTTACCTTACGACTATACTCCTGAGTAAACCCAGAAAATTGCAAGGGACAAATACGAGGCGTGGAAATCGAAGCGGAAGGAGCAGAAAAAGGCAGATTTCCCCGAGACCAAAGAAGATGTAGAACGAGCTTGGAAAATGGTGAAGACTCTTCATCAACCTGAGCCGAGTCTGTCATCTGACTATGACCGCTCTATTCTGAAGTCACACCAGGAAATGGTGCGGTCGACGAAGAGTAGTAGCGCAAGCGGGAAAAAGGGGAAATCAGTTGCCCAGCTCGGAGAGCAGAAAAACAATCCATCTCCCCGCTCAAAGTGATTTCCAATACCCAGGTGGGGCCGATCACTAATGCTGACGAGCAAATTGATCCGGAGTTTATAACATTGTACGGAGAAAGGGCAGTAGCTGCGGGTTTGTCCATTGCTGAGTATATGAAACACTAGACTACTTCCCTGAAGCTGAATGTGCGTACAAATACCAGTACGGGAAGCCTCTCGTCAAACCCGAGGAGATAAAGGATCTACCAACGAAAATGCGAAGAGCGCATAGTTGGTATATGAAAGCCGCTGAGAAATCTCAGGACTGGATATGTGTCGCAGTTAGAGATGAGCACTACGGGTATGGAGATGGAATGGTTCTGATTCAATTTGACGAATTGTTTCAGTTATTCCAGTAGCAGGCCCTCGACAAATCTCTCGTTAGTGCCTATTGTCTGTAAGTACTTATTTCTCTAATTAAGTCTCTAGCTAGCTCACCTCATTCATTGCATATTCATATATATATATATATATATATATATATATATATATATATATATATATAGTACACTCATTATATTATAATTGCAGAATGAAGACTCTCGAATGCAAAAGAGGTGGAATCTATGATATTGGGTTCATTTACCCACATTTCGTTAATCATAAGACTCTTGAGCTATCTCCCAAGGATACAGAACATAATATTCTGAGGGCAATAATGTTTCACCAACACCGACAGGAAATACTATTTCCTTACAACTTCGGGTTAGTGTTACTGTGTTGTACACATTATGTTTTCCTTACTCGATGTTAAGTGTATAATTGATGAGTTTTGCGTGCGCAGCTTCCACTATATTTTGCTAATCTTCCAAGTTGAAAAAGGAAAAGTAATGGTAATGGACCCAAAACGTAAACCCCTAGCGATGTGGGCGGACATGCAAGAATTGATCCAGCGGTAATTTCAATCTTTATTAATTTCAGTCTTTATATATGGCACTATATCGACTACATTGTTTCATTTTTGGATATCAAGTAATTACTAACTCTTTTTATTCTTTTTCTTTCTCGGGCAGCGTTTGGAAGAGGTTCACAAAAAAGTCTCCCGGTGAATGGAAATCAGAGCTTACATTTGATATTGTGCAAGTAAGTACTACTATCTAGATCCGCGCATCTCCTTGATTCTAGTGTCCGTACCATTATCATGGTTGCTTGATTATTATTTTGATTGAAACCATGTTCTCGTAAAGTGCCTGCAATAAGGAGACGGGAATCACTTGTGTGGATACTACGTCTGCGAGTTCATTCGTCAGACGACCTGTCCCAAGGGCAGAGATTTACATCACCTTCATGTACGTTTAGTCGTCAATTCTTCTTCTTACCATCTATTTTAGTTACTTAGTTTCATTAATATAAATTGACCACTCTTCTTATATTAGATAGAACGGCTCCAGGACGGTCTTCTACCAAGGGACTGCATACAAGCAATTCAGGAGGAAATTGCGGGCTTCTTAGATGCAGAGGTCCTAAATGTAAATGGAGAGTACTATAGCGCCGGTTGGGACTGAATTTGATTTTGTAATTCACTCCATCGGTCATGTAATATGCTCGATATACTTTGCTTCTGTAATATAAGTGTTCCTTCTTTTGCTATATATATGTATTACTTATTCACTTGTGGGATCCGGGAGCTCCGGGGAGGGGCCACCGAGGCTCCTCTCTTCTCGTGGGATCCGGGAGGTCCGGGGAAGGGCCACCGGGCTACTCTCTTCTCCTGGGATCCGGGAGGTCCGGGGAAGGGCCAACGGGCTCCTCTCTTCTCCTGGGATCCGGGGAGGGGCCACCGGGGCTCCTCTCTTCTCATGGGATCCGGGAGGTCCGGGGAGGGGCCACCGGGAGGTCTGGGGATCGCAAAACATAAAAAGGAAAATAATAACACAAAACATAAAAACTCTGCCGCGGTAGAGAAAAGGGAAAAAACCCTGCCGCGGCAGAAGGGGCATTCATCCCGTTTAGTGGTAAGAACCGGGACGAATAGCCCTGGCCAGGTTCCAGCGCAACTGTCACGTGGTCAGCCCCATTTGTCCCGGGTCCTGGCACAACCGGGACCAATGGGGGAGGGGCATATGTCCCGGATGCCCCATCCCGGTTGCACAACCGGGATGAATGGGCCTTACAAACGTTGGCAGTTGCATTCACAAACGTGTTTGGTCTACTCTCGGTTAAGTCATTGAAAAGAGAAAATAGTTTATTAACGTAGGTACCCAACTCATTTCAGACCTGTTCAAGATCCATTGGTTCATACTCTCTGCATCCCGAAGTCTAAGTTCGGTAAGACAATGCTGTCTACGCGAAACGATGATGTGGTTAGCAAAAACTAGGTCGGATGGTGCTTATCAACGACTAGCTAGGAGACGAGCGACGATGATGCTCTACTGGCGTGTTCGAGCTGCTCACATGTTCGGTGTGCTCTCATTATGTCATGTTTATTTAAGTTTGAAGACAGTCAGTCCTGAAAGTGGTTTATGTGCGGAGTCATTTGTCTATTTACCGAGACAAAAGCAGAGGAATCAAAATGAAAACAACACGAGCCCTAAACCGTTCCTAGGGAGTCTTCCGGGTCTTGCATTGGGTGTGGGGGAGCCCTTTGTTCAAGCTCCTCCCAAAGTAAATCTCGTGTTTCTTTTCTTCCAGCATCTCCACACGACATAGATGAAAGTCCCGCTAGTTTCTCGCTTATTTTCCTTCAGGATTTCAACAAGCATCCCACTCCACCAATTGTTGATGCTATAACCCAAGGTGGGAAACTTACAGTAAACCCTCCTCTCCTGTGATTGATAGGTCTTTTAAACATTTGTGGGAAGCAAAACAATCATTGAAGATCAAAATTTAACTCTGGTTATTTGACATAACACAATTGCAACAAAGGACAATATGAAAAGCCGAAAATGGGTGGGAGACTTCTCTTTCGGATTCTATCCTGCTGATAAATCTATTTTACATCTGTTTTTTTCAATGTTGTGCTGCTGTTTCCATGTGGAGTGGGATAAGGACTGTCTTGGGGGCTCAATCGAGGCCCTCATGTTTCTCTCAATACTTTTGGTGGATTGCGGATTTGTTGACTAGGCTCATTGTAACGTTGCAATCCTATAACTAACTTTCCTAGTCTCTAGTCTTAGCTAGCTATCCCGACTCGTGTGCCCCTGCATGTCCGCTCGTGATCTGCACGATCGCCACACCTATGGATTTATACCGAACCCGACAAATGCATTATTGTGTCTAGCAACAACATTCAACTTGGTATCAGCGCACAAACTCTGTTTTTCTTCTCCCTCGCCAATGAGCGACTCTTCCTCCATAGAATTCCTAGCTATGTCTTCTCGACCCAAAGACTTCCATAGCCCTGCTCTCTCCTCCTGTCTCCATCCACTCCCTCGATATCCTCAACTACATCTCTTTCGAGCTCGACGTCTCAGGAAAGCGCTACCAAAAATGGCCCATCATTATCCTTCTCCGCCTCTCCCGCTATGGTGCCCGCGATCACGTTGAGGAGGAGACATCCCTCCATCTCACCGACAAAGAGTGGCGCAAGATCGATTTCACCATCTCCCTCTGGTTCCTCGCCGCCATCGGTGATGATCTGCAGCAGATCGTCACGACTGACGACAACACCACATTCGACACCTGGCATTGCGTCCTAGCTTTCTTCCACGCCAACAAGGCCGGACGCAGCACATATCATCCTCGGGTGTTCCACGACCTCAGGAAAGGGGACATGTCCATCACCATGTACTTCAGCAAGCTGGAAGGGATCGATGATGCCCTCAACGATGTCGACTGCCCGATCGACGGTCGCCAACTCACTCTACGGCTTCTCGATGTTCTCGGTAAGAAATTTTGGCTCCAATCTGAGATCATTCAGTGCGCGCCGCCCTCCTTCGAAGATGCCCAGTTGCGCCTTCAACTCGTCGAGATCTCCATCGACTCGCAGGCTGCAGCTACTGCCACCCAGGCCCTCGCCATTCTGAGCGGTTTCAATGGGGGCTTCGCCGAGCGTGGTGACCGCGGTGACCGCGGAGGTGGCCAAACCTATGAAAACCACGGTAGTATCTATGGTCACAACCGCGGCGGCCACCATGGCGGCGGGTACAACGGCGGTGGTCGTGGCGGCCGTAGACGCGACAACGGTGGGCGCTGGAACCACCACCCACAGCCTCAGCAGTACCACCACGGCTGGCATGGCCTGCCTGCTCCTGCCCACCCCCTCTTCCTTTGTTGCCCCCAATGACAACGACATCATTGGAAAATCCCGGCGCCCATCATCAAGCCTACACTGTCTCCTACCCGCACGGCCCTCTTCCTTTGATGCCTCCACCGATGCAGCCTTTGTGCGATCACCACACAATGTACAATGTTGTCCCGAGCGATGTTGGTCTTCCCTACATCGGTGAATGGTTCGTCGATACGAGTGCAAGCTCTCACATCACAACTGATCTAGGTAAAATCACCTCCCTTCGTTCTCCATTAGCATCAAATTCATCTCGTATAGTTGTTGGAAACGGGTTCTCTCTTCCTATCCTCACCACTGGCTCCATCCATGTTTCTCCTCACAAATTCTCACTCAAAAATGTTCACATTTCTCGTGATATTGTTAAGAATCTAATTTATGTTCGTTGTCTTACCACTGATAATTCTCTATCCATTGAATTTGACCTGTTTGGTTTCATCGTGAAGAACTTAGCTACCAAGGCCGCGCTTCCGATATCCAATAGTACCGGCGAGCTCTTCCAACTCCTTGGACCTATCAAAACATATCCAACGACACTCTCTGTCAACCCCTCTCACGAGCTCTAGCATCGACGACTTGGGTAACCCAGAAACTCCACCCTGTCCCGTTTAGTTCACTCCTTTTTACCTCCTTGTAATAAATCCATAGGGACATCCTCGGTTTGTGAGGATTGTCAATTAGGTTGCCACACTTGTCTTCCATTTTCAACCTCTACTTCCTTTACAACTACACCTTTTCCATTAATTCATTGTGATTTATGGACATCCCCTGTAACAAGCTTTTCCGGATATAAATACTATCTTGATATTTTAGATGATTTCTCCCACTATTCATTGACTTTCCCTCTTCGAAACAAATTGGACACTAACTCCCATCTCCAACGCTTCATTCAATTCATTTACACTCAATTTCACATCATGATTCAATGTGTCCAATGCGACAACGGAGGGGAATTCTTAACAAATGTGTTCAAACCCCAGTCAATAAATATTATTACGTGGAGAACATTTACTACTTCGAGAGAGCCAATGAAGGAAGTGTGTTTCTCACATGACCCTGATTGATATGAAAGAGAAAAATGCACGATGCAAAAGCTTGAAAAATGTTGCTATATTGGAATGTGTACTGACGGAATTTTTAAATAGCACTTGACTGAAATTTCAAATTTTTATCTTTTTACATAATTTCTAGTCAAATTATTTTTTGACCAGAGGAAAATTGGTAGATATCTTCTCCTGCTCCGGGGCACGAAGTAGTTGCGGGCTCTGTGGTGGCGAGTCTCGTGTCGTGTTGTCGTGTGTCCGTTTCTTGTTCGACGACATTCGACACCGTGCAGCCGACCATCATCCACTAATCCCTCCATCGTTTGGCGTCTTACTTCTTCGGACCATTCGACATCCGATGGTGGTTATCCTCTCCCATGCGAAATGGGTGCCCCACGCCTCTTCGCTGTCAAGGTGTTTGAGGGGATTTCCCTCTCAGTCGGCTTCATACAGTCAGTCCCAACGTTGCGGCATGGTGAGCCGTCATATCTCATCTTCCACCCGCGAGAGAGAGAGAAAGAGAGAGAGAGAGCTCCTGGAGATGCACACAAAGGGCCCTGGGGCAGGAGGTGTGGGGCTGGTTGCACCGTTTATTACTACAATCGCTGATAATGTCGGACGCATGGGGAAGCCGCGCTGCCACCACATGGGGAAGAAGCAACGCTCACCTGGGGAACTGCGGCAAGATTGGTGGGTGCTATTAAACAAGGCTTTCCAGTCTATGCCGATGACATGTTGGACCCACAATGTGCGGGTCGTGCCATGTTCGGCATCCTCGAGCCGCTCCCGAATGTTGTGGACGGACAAGGGGATCAATGTCGGACATGTTTTCGACCATCCGGACTGATGGGCGCACTGTGTGGGGCATTGTTCGGACCTCATTGATCCGATTTGAAGGCCTGAAACTGTGCTATATGTGGTAGAATGCAGATTTCTGCCGTCGAGCTGATTGTTGAGAAGTGTCAGGTGATATGCCGATCTTCCATATTTTAGATATTATGCAGTTAATCCTTTTTTGATCTTGTATAATGCGATCATAGTTAAAAAAATGCGTTTTTTATTGTTTGCTATTTTCTTAAACAAAAGCGCAGGTCGCCCCTTTGCTATATCAAAGAATACATCAATTAATTACTTCCCATTCCCAACAACTGGTTGGTCGCTAGGGATGCAATTGGACAGTCCACTGGGCTTGGTGGACAGCCCCGCTCCACTGTTTTTTTCTTTTTTCTTTTTGGCCTAATTGCAAAGCGGTTTGCTTAGTACTTGCATAAGTTGTGTATGGCGAATTACATATCTAGCGGACGGAACTGGATTCCTGGCGGACATCCGCCTGCATCCCTATTAGTCGCCGAGGCACATGAGTCTGTTTGTACGATCTGCATGTTCTACATGATAGACTTAGAGCAATCTGATTTGGCCCTTGGTGGATGTCTCTCATGGATCAACAGAATGTAAACATGGGCGATATCAGGACGAGCATTATTTCTAAGACGGGAAATAATTTTGTTTTTCTAGATTGTAGAAAAGAGTTTTATAACAAGACTTGCACGTACCATGAGATATGACCTCCTGAACCGTGATAACTTTCGAAGGAAAACTCCATATGAGAAGAAACCAATTTTGTTGGAAAGATCACTCTGAGAGCTACCCAACCTCGACTGAATATATTAGAATGAGGAATATAGAAAATAACATGCATGGAGAGGTGTGAAACCTTTCTCGAACATGAACCGATATCATTTTCAATATCACAACCATTAAGATATTCTTTTTTTTTGTACAAAGGAGCGCCCCCGCAGGGACTGAACCGTCTATTATCATCGCTGGATGTACAAGATTTTACAAGGAACCCCATGAAAATAACAAAATACATATAGGTCCCTAGCATTTGTAAAGAGAACACTGACTAAAATTTGAAAAAAGCAATCCAGTCCTCTTTCTTCTCCAGCGTGGAGCAGGGAGAGCAGCGTGCTGCAGCCATGGACAGCGACGGGGACGGTACCACTTGCCCCTGCCCTGGCGAAAACCCCAGCGACGCAACCCTTCAAGGGCCTCCCAAGGGAGGTTGAAATCTTGCCTGCTTTCTTCTGCGGCAACGAAGGCCACTTCTTGGCCATAGAAATCAGCTGGATCGCTGATGAGTTGCTCCAAGAATCGGTTCTGTAACTCCAAAGCCACTCCCAATCAACCGCAGCATAGCCTTCGCTTCCCTCCCAAGTCCACGACGAGTAGAGAGGAGGAAGAAACAGCTGCCAATAATCAGGAGCAGCAAAGGCCCACTCACCTCGCCGCAGAGAAATCATCTCGCCATCAACCCCAAAACTCCTGCCAAGGATCGGAGGAGGCAAGCAAGATATGTGGCGACGAAAGCAGACCTGCAGAGATCCCTCCGGAGTGACCGCGAAGACGACGAAGTAGCCACACCCCTCCTCACCACCATGGCCAGCAAGGGGATCAACATCTTCATTCTTCACTCCAGATCCAGAGGGAAAGATACGGCGGACGAATTTATTGAAACGGTTTTGCTCTCCAATAAACTTGAGAGGAAGCCTCCATCGCTCCAATCTGCAAGAAAAAGGGGAGCAGACTCCCGCGTCGCCGCGACACGCCGGAGCCCAACCGGGGGGAAGGAAGAACGCCATAGCGGCAAAACTAAGCACACGGGCGAAAACTAAACTACCCCTACTATATACACGCCTAACGACGCCATCGATTCGACCACGAACGGCCTCGCCGTCGGGAGGAATCGACAGACGCGCCGGCGGGGGATGAGGACGGGGGTGGGAGTCGACTCTCAAAGCGGCGGGTCAAAGCTCTCTCTCCCAGTCGTCGTCAACCATTAAGATATTCAATGATGAATATGATGAAGAAGTAGAGAAGGTGGATAGATAATGTGTTCGTCACAGTCTTAGATGAGAAGGCCAAGAAAAACCTCATGTACTCTAGCTCTTAGAGAACATGTCAGGTAGCTTGGGTGCTAGGCATTTTGCTCGCCACTTGGTGAAAATCCTGGACATGCCATGGATCAGGCTGATCACTACGGGAAACGCTACAGACGCCGAAGGCCGTGACATACGCCGACGGCCAAACGTCGGGGCCGTCGGCGTAGACCCCGACCAGGCAAAAAAAAAATAAAAAAATTGTAGCTATCCAGACGACCACTCTCGGCCTAGCTCGATTTTTAGCTACGCCAATGGCTACCCCTCAGCCTAGCTCGAGCTACGCCGAGGCCACCCTCGGCCTAGCTATGTATTTTTTTAACTGAATCACCATTTTGATCTTAACTTTTGCATTCGAACTCGGATTTTGATGTTTTTTTACCTCATTTCGAAGAGGAGAAGAAAATCTACATCATCATACATATTATTCAAGATGTTTTTTCAAAAAAAAAAAAATCATGATCAAAGACGGAACCAACAATAAACCATGAAGGCCTTTTCTCCAACGGGGTTAGGTTTTTCACCGGAGAGGGGCTCCGGAGCGTCGGGATCCAACCACAAGCTAGGGATTCCATAACATGTGTGTACAAGTGTTTTATGGGTTTTGGATGGCAAATATTGCACTCCGGGGTGTGACCTGCTTCACCGGTATCTACCTCTCTCTAGAAAGTTTCATGACTTATAGCCCGAAAGTCCCAGATCGGACAAACCGGAGGGAATCATGTTAAGAGTTGGGTTATACCTTTGTATTGCAACTCCCTAGGGCCTAGACTAACACAACCAAGAAACTAGATACACTTTTCTAACACCTTTTGACGTTGGTACCGACTTTAGTCGTATAAGCCTAGTTTTTCTCCAACGGGGTTAGGTTTTTCACCGGAGAGGGGCTCCCGAGCGTCGGGACCAACGACAAGTTAGGGGGTTCCATACCATGTGTGTACAAGTGTGTTATGAGTTCTGTATGGAAAATATTGCACTCTGAGGTGTGACCTCGTTCACCGACATCTACCTCTCTCTATAGAGTTTCATGACTTATAGCCTGAAAGTCCCATATCGGACAAACCGGAGGGAATCCTGTTAAGAGTTGAGTTATACCTTTGTATTGTGACTTACTAGGGCCTAGACTAACACAACCAAGCAACTAGTTGCACTTTTCTACCCCCTTTTGACGTTGGTACCGACTTTAGTCGTATAAGCCTAGTTTTTCTCCAACGGGGTTAGGTTTTTCACCGGAGAGGGGCTCGGGAGCGTCGGGATCCAACCACAAGCTAGGGGGTTCCATACCATGTGTGTACAAGTGTGTTATGGGTTTTGGATGGCAAATATTGCACTCCAGGGTGTGACCTGGTTCACCGACATCTACCTCTCTCTAGAGAGTTTCATGACTTATAACCTGAAAGTCTTACATCGGACAAACCGGAGGAAATCCTATTAAGAGTTGGGTTAGACCTTTGTATTGTGACTTACTATGGCCTAGCGTAACACAACCAAGCAACTAGTTACACATTTCTACCCCCTTTTGACGTTGGTACCGACTTTAGTCATATAAGCCTAGTTTTTCTCCAAGGGGGGTTAGGTTTTTCACCGGAGAGGGGCCCGGAGCATCGGGATCCAACCACAAGATAGGGGGTTCCATACCATGTGTATACAAGTGTGTTATGGGTTTTGGATGGCACATATTGCATTCCTGGGTGTGACCTGCTTCACCGACATCTACCTCTCCCTAGAGGGTTTCATGACTTATAGCCAGAAAGTCCCACATCGGACAAACCGGAGTGAAACCTGTTAAGAGTTAGGTTATACCTTTGTACTGTGACTTACTAGGGCCCATCCTAAAACAACCAATCAAGTAGGTACACTTTTCTACCCCCTTTTGATGTTGGTACCGATTTTAGTCGTATAAGCCTAGTTTTTCTCTAGCGGGTCTAGGTTTTCACCGGAGAGGGGCCCCGGAGCGTCGGGATCCAACCACAAGCTTGGGAGTTCCATACCATGTGTGTACAAGTGTGTTATGGGTTTTTGATGGCATATGTTGCACTTCGGGGTGTGACCTGCTTCACCGACATCTACCTCTCTCTAGAGAGTTTCATGACTTATAGCCTCAAAGTCCCACATCGGACAAACCAGAGGGAATCCAGTTAAGAGTTGGGTTATACCTTTTTATTGTGACTTCCTAGGGCTTATCCTAACACAACCAAGCAAATAGTTACACTTTTCTACCCCCTTTTGACGTTGGTACCGACTTTAGTCATATAAGCCTAGTTTTTCTCCAACGGGGTTATGTTTTTCACCAGAAAGGGGCTCCAGAGCGTCGGGATCCAACCACAAGTTAGGGGGGTTCCATACCATGTGTGTACAAGTGCGTTATGGGTTTTTGATGGCAAATATTGCACTCCGGGGTGTGACATGCTTCATCGACATCTACCTCTCTATAGGGAGTTTCATGACTTATAGCCTGAAAGTCCCACGTTGGACAAACGGAAGGGAATCCTGTTATGAATTTGGTTATATCTTTGTCAAGAGTTGGGTTATGGATAATATGGATGTCATATTTGGATTTCTCTCATTTGTCTTATCGATTTAGACATATTATTTGTCAAATTTCGATTTACGGATATATATATATATGTGAATTATTTAATATTAAATGGAATAAGGAAAATAATTAATTATTATTTGAATTGAAGAATATTTTTAATCAATATTATTATTAATTATTCATTTATATTTATGTAAATAATTATTTGGATTCATAAAATAAATTTGCGTGATATCATAGGCCATAGGTTAATAGGATTGATAGTATAATATTTGTCAGTAAAGCATTTGTTGTTTCTAGGTAGTTCACCGCTAAGGAACGAAGAAGTTAAGCGTGCTGGGGTGGAGTAGTCTCAGGATGGATGACCTGTGGGGACGTGTCATTAGAAGAGAGTAATTTAGATTTTAATTAAGAATGCTTAGAGATAAATGTGTCTATAGTACGATTAACTAGTTAAAACATTAAAATACAAAAAAAAGATTTAAAAAAAATTAAAAAATTGAAAAAAAATGGGGTATAGGCCGACGGTATACCGTCGGCGTAGCTGGCTAGTACGCCGAGGGGGGGGGGTGGCGTCGGCATCTAGTTTACGTGGAACGGACCCACACAATGGAACCCCGGAGGGAAATGATACGCCGACAGCCGCAATCCCTTCTCCGACGGACGTATACGTCGAGGGGGGTACGCTGACGGACACCGTCGGGGAAAGCCTACGCCGACGGAAATGATGGCTACGCTGAGGGGCTTCGGCCGTCGGCGTCTTTACGCTTTGCTGTAGTGATGGGGTGGTAGGCCCTAGCCTACTGATATCGTGTCTTCTTTCTTTGACGGTAGTATGTTGTTGGCTATGTTGATATGGTTGGCGCGGTTTCCATGAAGTTAACTCAATTGGAGAATGGCGGCGATGATATCCGCCTTACTGATATGTCATCATGACTTGGAGAAATCCAATACGGACCCATAATGTTCGGTGAGATCGCTTTCTCACGCGTGCGCGAGCGCTCACGCAGCTTGCTTCTCGCGTGCGTCAGCCTCTCAATTCCTTTTTTGTAGGGACCACTTGCATGTTTCATTTTGACTTTTCGGCGCACATGCATCATAGCGATTGGGTCACCTGTCCATTTTCTTCTTATATACATACATTCTCCTCGCTTCTCTCCTTTCACTTCCTATCGTTCCCTTTTTTCTGGTTTACTAAGAAAGGATGAAAGAAATGCTTTTCCAATCCGCGAACATTTGCTAAAACTCGCGAACCTTTTAAGCTTATGAACGTTGAACCCATGAACCTTACTTTTGATGTCAACATTTTTCTCGAAATAGCATACCTCTCTTCCCTATATATCCATGTTATGGATATATATTTTGTAGGAAAATGCATGTTCTCGCTATGATGCTATTCCCTTTACGTGCCAGAACCAAAAAGATTTGAATTTTTTAGAGTAAATGAAAATAGGTGGGAAATAGGAGACACATACTTTCTATTTCATTTTTATGGAAATTCGTATTTCTTATGAAAAAGAATTCTTAGGTCAAAATTATTTTGAATTCCCTTTTAGGGCTAGTGGTTTTTTTAGGGGAAATAATAACGGGCGGGGCAAAACACTTTCTACTAGTATTAAAAAAATTAATAAAATATAACTAAGACTTTCTACTAGTATTGTATTTGATTGGTGACTTTCTTGCTAGGTGTTTCATTACTTATTCCGGTAGTTTTTAGCATGTTAACTTGTGGGCTACATACTTGGTAACATGTTTACTGGTTTCATTATTGGTAACTATTTTACTAGGTGCTTGGTGACATATTCTACTAGTTTTAGCATCGTAACTTGTGTGGTAGATTTACTAGTTTTAAGATTGGCAAATTTCTTAGTACACTCTTGGTAACATGTTCTATTAATTTTATATTAGGTTTTAGTACACTCTTAATACACTCCAGGGATGGTGTGGCGGCCATGGTCTACGGGCAGTGGTCCTATGTTGGTTGGGCTACATGAAACTGGGTCGGGCGGCGTTGCAGCTCGAGGTTGAGTGGTGTTATTTCAGGGTGGCGGCCCCGGAAGGCGGTGTCAGTTGAGTGTGCATGACATGCTGGAGCGGTGGATGTCGGGGTGGCGGCCCCGAGAGTTTCATAGCTTCGAGAGCATTGTCCTTGTGTCTTATGGGCGACGAGGTTGCTCTTGCCGTTGGTCCTTAGCGCACACCTTTGTTGGAGCGTACCGGGTCTGCTCCTCCCTTAGCACGCGCTACTTCTTCTCTTCGACAGTGGTATCTTCTTTGTGTCGTTGACGGGTGTGGGTGTGGCCCTGTGATGTTGGTGTTTGGGTGGGATTGGCCCTGTTTGTATCCATTTCAGCCCGATTTTTTTCACTAATTAACTGGGCATCATCTTCTTAATTAATGGATACGGAAAAGTTTTTGCCTTCGTTAAAAATAACAAAGAATTCGCATGCTAAAGTATCGGCAATAATTTCAAAGCACAAACCAATACGAATTATCTTTCCGTCGAGCGCGCGAGCGCTCGCTCGCTTTGTGTTGGCGTGCGACACTGCTTGAATGTTCGGTCCTCTGCTATATTTCCTTTTCTCGTATGAACACGCACCCTGGTCCTCCTATTCCCTTTTCCTTTCACTTCGTATATCGCAAATCAGCCATGCATGCAGCAGACGGGAAGTAGCTTTTTGTCGGGCCATGCACATGCACTGCACACAATTTCTCGATTTTTTTCTCTCTTCGTTTAACTAGCTTTTATCGTTAAGATTACAAAAAGGTGAACAATAGAACTTGAAACGATAGGGTCATTTGAACATTCGCGCGAAAACGCTCAAGCAGTAAAAGCCGATTTGACATAGGGGAGGTTGGGCGCAACGCTCCAGCAGGCGCAGGAAAATAGCGCTCGTAAATTGTTTTCCTAGCGCGGGCAAAAGCGGGGATACACGCTATCTTTCATGCCCGATCTCCAGCACGCTCTATAAGAAGACATGCGTCTATGCCCTGCAACTGCCAGGAAACCCCCTGATCTAGTGGCACCCCGTTGTCGCGGCGCCCCACCTCTGATGTCGGGATATCTTTGCGCCACCATGGTCCGTTTAGAACCTCCGACTACCACGGCGTGCGCGCGGCCGTTGGTCACCTTCTACACATAGATCGGCTCCGCCGGCTACCGTTTCTCCCTCGGGACCTACGAGATGACGCACGACGCGGCTTGGCTGCTCACAGCGGTGGACCAAGGCCCTAGCCAACCCTAGCCTTGGCCCGGAGCGTGGCCATGTCGCTGTGACTTGATGAGCAAGTGTATCATGTACTATATAGGTATTGTATCTACAGTCAGTGAAGGTGGCCCGAGGCTTTGGGGTTTCATGCCGCTGGCTGCCCATGCTGGGATATGAACTTCGACGATGTTGCCAACCTGACACCTCACGCCTCTGCCCCACGTTGTGACAGACGCGGACCAGCAGGGCCACCACCAGCACCAATGCCGCGTCATCATCATCGAGGCGGACGAACGTGCCATGGCGGCATGGCGCCTTAATTTCCCATGGGACATGGAAGATGAGGTGAACTTATATATGTAGAGGCGGGTGCAAGAGAAGGCCGAGAGGATGGCGAAGCGGGAGCATAAGGTCTTTATCGAGGAGCGGCTACATACTTGATAACATATTCACTAGTTTAAGATTGGTAAGTTCTCGCATAGGCTAGTTTTAAATAACTAGCCTAGCAATTGAAAATTGATAAGTTGTGTGCTACACGCTTGGTAACAAGTTTAGTATTATTATGATAACATATCCCACTAGTTTTTGTTTGGTAATTTTTGTGCTTAATAATTGATAACATATTCACTAGTTTAAGATTGGTAAGTTCTTGCCTAGTATTTTGGTAACATATTATACTACTTTTAGGTTGGTATTTTTTGCGATTGATACTTGATAACATCTTAACTAGTTTAAGATTGGTAGGTTTTTTCATACGATTTTGGTAAGATATGCGACTACTTATTAGCTTGGTAACTTTTGTCTTAAACAAATGGTAATATTTATTTCTAGTTTTAAGTTTGGTAAGTTCTTTGCTATGTGCTTGGTATCTTATTGTTATTCTACTAGTTTTTTTTCCTGGTACCCTATGTGTTTGATTGTTGGTAACGAAATTAATAGTTACCAAATAAGGTTTGTAAGTTATTTGTTGGGCTACTGTTTACATTTTGTTTCTACAATTTTTTAAGCTGATAACTTATGTTCTATATACTTGCTAAATTTTTTATTAGTTGTACAAGTTCTTAGGTTGGAACTTTTTTCCATAAGCATTTTATCAAGTACGATGAATGAAAATTACCAACCTTTAAAAACAATTTTTTTAAGAATGTTATAAAGTACAATGAATCAAAATTACCAACCTTTAAAAACCTATTTTTGTAAGAATGTTATCAAGTACGATGAATAAAAATTACCAACCTTTAAAAACTTATACTTTTTTAAGAATGTTATCAAGTACGATGAATGAAAATTACCAACTTTTGAAAACCTATATTTTTTAAGAATGTTATCAAGGGTGATGATAGAAAATTACCAACCTTGAAAAACCTTTTTTTAATAATGTTATCAAGTACGATGAATGAAAATTACCAACCTTTAAAAACCTATATTTTTTAAAAGAATGTTATCAAGTACGATGAATGAAAATTACCTACCTTGAAAACCTATATTTTTTTAAGAATGCTATCAAGGGTGATGAATGAAAATTACCATCCTTTAAAAACGATTTTTTTTAAGAATGTTATCGAGTACGATGAATGAAAATTACCAACCTTTGTAAACCTATATTTTTTAAAAGAATGTTGTCAAGTGTGATGAATGAAAATACCAATCTTTAAAAACCTATATTTTTTAAGAATGTTATCAAGGGTGATGAATGACAATTAAAAACCTTTTAAAACCTATATTTTGTAAGAATGTTATCAAGGTTGATGCATAAAAAATACCAACTTTTAAGAAAATATATTTTTAAGAATGTTACAAAGGGTGACGAATGAAAATTACCAAACTAAAAATATATATTTTTTAATAATGTTATCAAGGGTGATGAATGAAAATTACCAACCTTTAAAAACCTATATATTTTTTAAGAATGTTATCAAGTGTGATGAATGAAAATTAACAACCTTTAAAAACCTATTTGTTAATGTTATGAAGTGAGGTTAATGAAAAATACCAATCATGATGAATTATAATTACCAACATAAAAAACATGTTTGAGAATGTAATCAAGTGTGCCGAGGGAAAATTACACAAGCCAAAAAACCTACTTTTTGTTAAAGTTATCAAGTGTGTTGAGCAAAATTACCACACTAATTTTTTTGTTGCCAAGTTTTGACAAATGAAAATTAACAATCTAATTTTATATTGGCAATGTTATCAAGTGTGATGAATGAAAATTACCACCCCAAAAAACCTCTGTTTTACAATTTTATCAAGTGTGATGAGTGAAAATTACCAACCTATTTTCCTATTGACAATGTTATCAAGTGTGATGAATGAAAACTACCAAACCAAAAACCTTTCTGGCAATGTTATTGTTATCAAGTGTGATGAAGGAAAATTACCATCCCAAAAACCTATTTTTTATAATATTTTTTATGAAGTTAGATGAATAAAATTATGAAGTGGGATAAAACATTTTTCAAGAATGTTATCAAGTGTAATTAGTAAAAACTACCAAAAAAAAAACCCTAGTGCATATATGTTATGAAGTATGATGAATTAAAATTAACAACACAAATTTTTTTTTTGATAATGTTACCAAGTATGATGAATGAAAATTACGAACCTAAAAACCGTATTAAGAATTTTATCAAGTGTGATGAATAAAAATTACTAGACCAAAAACCCTTTTTGGTGTAATGTAATCAAGTTTGATGAGTGAAAATGAACCATCTAATTTCCCATTGACACTTTTTTATCAAGTGCGATGAATGAAAATTACTAACCCAAAAACCATTGTGGTAATGTTATTAAGGGTGATGAACAAAAATTATCAAGTCAACCACCTATTTTTGATAATGTTTATCAAGTTTGATTTTTGAAAATTACCAACCTAATTACAATATTACCAAGCGTGATTAGGGTGATGAATGTAAATTAAATTATTAACTAGTGTGATGAAAGAAATTTCTCAAACCTAAAAACCTTTTTGAGAAAGTTTATCAAACGTGATGAATGAAAATTACCAACATAAAACCCTTTCTGAGATTGTTTGTCAAGTGTGATGTATGAAAATTACCAACATACAAACCCTTTTGAGAATGTTGAGGATGTTTAACAAGTGTGTTGAATGAAAAATACAATCTCAAATATCGCATTTTTCATAATGCTTTTTTACCAAGTACGATGAATTAAAACTAGAAACCTAAATTCTTATTGACAGTGGCTCGACGCAAAGAGATTTCGACCTTTTAGAGGAATATCAAGGCAAAAACAAGGCAATGAGTGTTATGAAATATTTACGGAAAAAACCTCTTAAAAAGAATGTAAAAAATTATCAAAATTATTAAGATGTACTTTATCTTTGAGACGACAATAAAATAATTTTGTCTTATACTTTAGCCTGTACAAAAGAAAGTGTTTCATTTTCTATATTGTTTTCACACATCATACTAAACAAAAAACATACTCTATATTTTTTTATATAGACCACAACCACGTATAGATTTTTTTTTTTATATATTGTAGTATTTCATTTTTGTCCCTTTTTTAATTTTACACTAGTTGGAAGTGGTTTTTATTCTCCCACCCTTTTATCTTTTACCCTAAAAAGTAACTAGCCCAAAAAGAGAATTAAATTTTGTTCATATGGATTTTTGCAAGTAAAAGAAACAAAATTCTTTTTTCTTTTAACCAACTAAAAGGGAATAAATTTATAAAATATTGTTAAATTTTTTATTACAAAGGAATTTTTTCGCACTAAAGTAGAATTATTGTTTCATTTTTGTGGCACCAACTGCGCGTGTAGAAATGTACTAGAACAGTACGCGCGTAACAACTTTTGGAAAAAAGGGAATATGTACATAACGTCTTGTTGACCGTAAGAGGTTTCGTGTGTGTCAAAACGGAGCATTCCTAAAACAGAATACGTGCGCGTGCTAATTTCCTTTTTTTAGGAAGATCACCTGGTCGGAAAACCGTTCGAAGGTTCGCGTTCCGTCGCGCGCTCGTAAGGTAGAGGCGCCCCTATGGAATTAAAATTTTAATGATATGTTGATTTGCTAATACCTTAGGAATTAATATTTTTAAAATAACTTTATACTAGTTGGAAGTGGGATTTTCCATCTCCCACCCAATTTAGTTTTTACCCTAAAATATCACTAGCCCAAAAAGTGAATTATTTTTTGACCGGAGGTGTCTTTTGCAAATAAAAATGTAATATTGTTTTGCCGCTTAAGGGAATAACTTCGCTCCATTTTTGTTATTTTAAATTCAATGTACGGGAATTGATTTTGGCACAAACCCAGTGCGATCCTAAATAAAGGGAATAGAATGCAACTTCTTTGCTGAAGTTTTTGGCGTGAACAGTTCGCATGCGAGCAAAAAAGGAAATCGAGCGATCCTACCACATTTAGGCGTTTATGTATTCTTAAAATGGAATAGCGCGCTAATCGCTTCCTTCCTTTTTCTAGCGAAAAAACGTCTAGTCGGAAAACCGATCGACCGAATCGATTCGGTTGCGCGCGCAAGCTAGTCCAGCCCAATGTTCGGGTGCTTTGTGTTACACACCCTCTGCCGGCTGGCCGGTCCCGAGGCTGCGTAGCATATTTGAAGTAGTAAATGCAACAGAGGTGTAGGCAAAAGATACTCTTTTATTGATCTCTTGTGTGTCCACCTTACGAACAATATTGCCTTGCTTTTTATAGGGGAAAAGATAGATCCCACAACCTAAACTTGGGAGTCAAGTTGGGCTAACGTGGACCAGACATGCACCACCGAAGTGGGCGCCGGTCACACGGACCAAGTTTCCTAACACTCCCCCTTGGGATTTATCCGTATAGCTATGTCTCAAAACTCCGAAAAACCCAATGGAAAAATATGGAGAAAAGCACCTGGTATACTTTTACTATGTTGCACGAATTGCCTCATTAAAAATCTTATGTGAGAAACTTCATAAAAACCCACTAAAGGGAAAAAGAGTACAACTCACTTAGCTTTACAGTCAAGTACTCAATCATCGGGATCGAGATTTCAGCGATGAGTTTGTGAAGATTCTCCCCCTGAACCTTGTATCTCTCTAAGTCTCATCATACCAATTCCACGAACACATCTCTCGAAAGAAGATGCTGGTAATGATTTAGTGAACAACTCAGCAAGATTTCACATGACTTAGTATGCAAGATTCTTAGTTCGTTCAACTTTTGCAATTCATGTGCATAGAAGAATTTGGGGTCAATATGCTTTGCGAGGTTGCTCTTCACATAACCCGTCTGGACTTGTGCAACACAAGCGACATTATCTTCATAGATGATAGTTGAGGTTTGGACGGTGTTCAGCCCACATGTCAGCTGGATGTGGCCGATCATTCGTCGAAGCCATGCACACTCGCGTGATGCTTCATACAATGCTATGATTTCCGAGTGGTTCGTAGAAGTTGTTACTAAAGTTTGCTTAGACAATTTCCAGGAGATTGTTGTTCCACCACAAAGGAAAATATATCCAGTCTGAGACTTTGCAGTATGCGGGTCTGACAAGTACCGAACATCAGCGTATCCTACAAGTGTAAGATCTTGCTTCCTCCGAAAAACAAGCCAAGATATTTGGTCCCTTGGAGGTATCGTCCTCCTTGATACCTTTCCAATGTCTATTGGTAGGCTCAGAACTGTACCTTGCAAGCAAATTGAATGCGAACGTGATGTCTGGCCGTGTACAATTCGCGAGGTACATGAGAGCGCCAATTGCACTCAGGTAGGGGAATTCTGGTCCCATAACTTCCTCCCCCTCTTCTTTAGGCTTGAACGGGTCCTTGTCCCGCTGTAAAGATCTCCCAATCATGGGGGTCTTGGAAGGGTATGCCTTGTCAAATCCAAATCTTTCTAACACCTTCTGGGTGTAGACAGACTAGTGCATTAAGATCCCATCAGGGGAATGCTCAAGTTGTAGACCTAGGCAGAACTTGGTTTTGTCTAAGTCTTTCATCTCGAATTCTGACATCAGGTAGGAACTCGCTTCCTCAATATCCTCAGGTGTACCGATTAGGTTCAAATCATCCACATACACCGAGATAATACAGAAAACCATCTTGTGATCTCCGTATAAAAACACATGGGCAAGCTTCATTGCTCGTGTAGCCCTTCTGGTAGAGGAAATCGCTTAAACGAGTATATCACATCCTACCCGACTGTTTGAGTCCATACAGTGACTTCTTAAGCTGAACCTGTACAAACTTCTATTTGCTCTACCTTGGTTCGGAACAGGAATACCTTCGGGTACCTTCATGTATATGTTCGAATCCAAGTTACCATAAAGGTAAGCGGTGACAACATCCATCGGTTTCATTTTCAAGTCCAAGTTTACTGCCATTGAGATCAAGTATCTAAAGGTAATTCCATCCATGACAGGTGAATAAGTTTCCTCAAAGTCGACACCTGGTCGCTGAGAGAAACCTTGAGCAACGAGCCTTGCTTTGTACCGTACTATCTCGTTATTTTTGTTTCTCTTTCTAACAAAAACCCACTTGTGTCCAACATGGCGTATGTGGGAAAGAGTTAGACAAACATGTCCAAACACCTCTCTTTTGTTAAGAGATACTAACTCGGTAGTAATTGTCTTCTGACAATCTTTCCAATCCGAGCTCTTCTTACAATCAGCAAGCCTGTTAGGCTCGGGGTCAGGATCTATGATTGAGGCAATTTTAATGGCAGAATATATGTCGACATTTGCCATGGCTCGATTAATTGACTCACCAGAATCAACATAGTTAATGGCCATTTCGTCATGGAGTGCATCAGGCACATTTCCTTCCTCCACCGGATTTCCCAATCCAGGAGCAAGGTCCTTTAGCTTTCCCGCTCCAATGTGTGCGCGTATCGTTCGGTATTTCCGATATAGGAAAATTCAAGTCCGGAATTTCGTGCACTGAAACTTCCGTGCTTGTGCCAGGTCTCGAATGGCTCCCCTCTTGAGGGGAAGTCTGTGATAAATCTCTCTTGTCCTTTTTCTTCGGGGTCCCCGGGTACTTTGGATTTTGAGGAACCGGATTCCGCGTCCTTTTAGGCCTAAGGGCGTGAGCGGGTATATCTTTGTATTTCTTTGGTATTTCAACCCTTTCCAGTGCATTGCGTGCAGGCACATGTGGCTTTGTCAGAGTCTTTAGATCACTAAAATGATCAGGCAGTTGATTCGCTAATGAATGCAAATCTATTATCTTTTGGACTTCTCTATTGGACTCAGCAGTGCGTGGGTCATGAGCGTGGATCCCCGTGGCTTGCCACGTGATTTCTCGACTTTCATCATCAAGGGATTGATTATCACCCCCTAAAGTCGGGAAAAGATCCTCGTAAAAAATACAATCAGCGAAACGGGCCGTATGACAGTCACCTGTCGCGGGGTCCAGAAAGCTGATTATAGACGCAATCTCATAACCAACGTATACCCCGACTTACGGAGCGGTGCCATCGCTGATCACTGGGGGGTGGTATTGATACATATACCTGGCAACCGAACCTACAAAGGTGGGAAATTTTCGATGCCAACCCTTGCGCAAGCTGCATAGGTGAGTGGATGTTGTAGGCCGACGGTCGAAAGTTGATGAGATTGGCCGCGTGTAACACTGCGTGACCCCAACATGTAGTTGGTAAATACAACCCTGAAGGAGAGGTCTGGCAATGAATTTAATTCTTTTAATCAATGCCTCCACAAGTCCATTTTGTGTGGACATGCGGTACAGAGTGCTCAAGTTGCCGCTAAAATGTGAGAAGATGCCGATTGTTTTTCAATTATATGTGTAGAATATTCGTATTTGAGCTGGTGTCACGTTCGAAGTAATAGATAAGTGAAAATATCTTTATCCGCAAAACAAAACGAGACATATCTTTTGTTGTTGTTGCCCAATCTTTTATGGAGAAGCCCCATCTGAGTATTTAGGATAAACAGAAGGGAAAAGGGTTGGAGTTGGTTGACACCGCATGCAACTGCAAGGCAGCCATATAATGTTGAAAAATAATCATCATCCCTAGCATTGACAGTATTATTCAACAGTTCTACAATCAGAGTATGGTTTGACCGTTGACACTCTCACAAGAATTTATACCAAATCTAGACACTAGCGTTATCCTTTACTTGAGGCCGGCAGCGGCGGCGGCAGCGATTGCCCGTCGTCCCGTATGCGTGGACATTGGACGAGACCAGAGCACGATACGGAGGAAACATGGACAAACCGTAGAAAATTAAGGGCGAATCAGAACTCAGAAAGCACAAGTTCTCTCGGGAAAAGAGAAAGACCACTCAGAAGCAGAAGAGATAAACATCCAAGATAATTCTGAAATTGGCTTCTCGTGTGCCCTTAGTTTTCCACGTTTGACCAGTTAGGCAGACATGCACTAACCATAAAATCGTTTACTTAGCTAACACCTAGTAGTACAAATTAGTAGTACTACACTACTACTACAAATAAACCAACACAGCATCATTCCATCTCATTTCAATCAGGCTCAGGCTTCAAGCAACCTCAAGTTTCTGACCATGGCTGCCGAAACCAGCCCCGCGGGTTTCAGATTCACACGAATCCCCAAGCTCCTCGCTCCCTTCCTGCTCTTCGCGGTCATCGGCATCCTCGCCCCAGCAGTCAAGCTCGTCTACGTCAACCCGCTCACCGCCGAGATGTCGCGCCATCTCACCGAGATGGAGGGCCACACGGACCCCGCGAGCACAGAGTACGCCAGGCTTCTGCAGCAAACGCAGCATGACGCTGCGAAGCTCCTCGTCATCTCCATCGCCATCACGCTCGTCACTCTCACTCTCGCCTTCGCCAAGCAGATCGCCGCCCGCTTCGCGGCCTCCCACACCACCAACTCCGGCCACTCGCTCGCCGAATACCTCCGCGAGGTGACCAAGTGGCATAATCTGAAAATCCCTGCCATCGCCACCACTGCCATCGTCATCATATCCCAGCTCCTGTCGGTGGCGCTCCTGGGTGCTACTTTCCCCACCGCGATGCACGACCTCGGGTTGCTCTCCGTGCAAGGCTCTCTATTCCTCGTCGCCTTCATGGCCTTCCTCAACTTGGGCTTGATGGCCCTTATAAACCTCGGCGTGAGGAGGAAGGACTGCTCTGTGATGGTGATGGCGACGCTCCTTTTGCCGGCTCTTCTGATTCCGGTGTGCGCGTTCGGGCTATTGCATCTGTACACGAGGCAGGTCATGGGGTTGGGGCTGTCCCTGCTGTCTGTCTATGATCTTCTGCAGGGTGTGCAGGACCAACTCTACCTAGCGGCAGCCTGCGTGTACTGCTACTACTGCTACCAGTCCGAAGACATGAAAGAGACCAAGGAGATGGCGGTGGCTTGAGAGATGGGGAAATGCAAAGCCGCTCTTCGTTCAAAATGTAATAATAATATCGAATTTGCTAATTCTCAGCTAGCTAAAGCCGTTGGATTTGTGTGCCAAGATTTGTATAGAATTTTGTCGTTTGTCTTCAGATCTGTACGACATATTAGGCATCCCTCGTGTAATGCAACGACACTACAGCAGCCTTTTTGATACTCATTATGTCAGTTGATTTTCTTTCATTAAACGGGTTTTATGGCACCTGCATCTTGATCGTCATACTTGATATCCATCTTGTGCTTCATGGTATGATCTCCATCATTCTACCGACGTGGCACCAAGGTCCATGACACCTCCATCTTGATTGTCCATCAAAATTACAACATATCACAAGGATATGATATACAGAACGCAAGACATAAATAATAAGACAACCATATGGCTCCTGCCGGTATGTCAATAGTTTACAAAAGAGATCATCTTATACATCAAATTTGTAACATTGACCATATCACATCACATGTCCTGCAAAAATAAGTTAGACGTCTCCAATTTATTTTTGCATATTTTACGTGCCTTAGGGCTTTCGAGGATAGAACCATTCATACCTACGAACATGAACCATAACGTTGACAAACATATTTTTAACAACCCTTCGTAGATTAGATCTCAACTATAGTAGGAGAAACAGACGCCCTCTCAGCCACAAGTGAGACAGGTCTCGCGTATAAAATACGCATAAAATTTGTCTAGGGCAACTTCATCCTACTATGCTACGAAGATCATAAAATAGTCAAGAAGGCAATAACATGATCATCAACGCCCACATACACCTATGTGTTCTACCCGTACAAATCATCTACGCATAAACCTGGCTCTGATACCACTGAAGGGTTCGTTGCATAGAAAACTAAAATTTTCCCTTGCGAGAGATACCCGAAGGGCCAAGAGCTAATCTAGGAGATGAAAGCAACGGGCATAGAGAAAGTATTAAGGAGAACATACCCTCGAAGACACAAAGCGTTATGAGATTGGATCTCGTTGGTGATGTAGTCGAACTCACATCAATCTCAAGATTGCGAAGAAGAGCGCTGCAATCCGATAGCGCTTTCGCACTAGGTCACACGTACAGCTTGATGACGACCTATATTCCCTCGATCCAGCGGGGCATCAGAAATAGAGGATCCACCGGAAACTCCAGCAACACGACGGCGTGTTGTGGTGGAGAAATTAGACGGTCATGGCTTCGTCAAGCGGATGACCAAGAGGTGGAGCAGCGGGAGGAGGGAGAGAGATATGACACAAGTTGTGTGTGGAGAGGGAGGTCCAACCCTCTTTATATAGGAGGGGGAGGCAGCCACGAAATTTTGGTGCATCCACCTCTCCCCTCATCATGTGGGTGGAGTCTCCACTCAACCCACTCATTCTCTTATCAATTCCCACTCAAAATTTAAAGGGTTTTCTTTAATAAATAAATAAAACAATTTCATTTCTTAATTTTAATATTTGTTAATCATATTAACAAACATTAACACTTACCCCCTTGAACTATTTGTTAATCAAACATTAACATATACCATCTTGAACTATTTCAATATTCCCTGAAACAATTTTGGTGTTGTCCAAACTTTTCTCTGATATTCCGTATCCACTCAATCGCGTCATTAAACCTTAAGTGTGTCACCCTACGGTTCGTGAATAATGTAGACATGATCAAGACACCTCTCCGATCAATAGTCAACAGCGGGACCTGGAGATCCGTAGTGTCGTGGTGGTGTCACGGCAGATGCCGTGGGATGGCTAAAGATGTGGGGACGAAGGACGCTGGAGGTGCTCGGGGAGGGATCACGCGACTAGTAGCCGCGCGAGGTACAAAGTAAACACTGCAGACAACACGATCTACCCAGGTTCAGGGCCCTCGTGAGGAGGTAAAACCCCTACTCCTGCCTTTCTCTATGTATTTTGGTGTCTCTCCGAGTAGCCACAGTACAAAGTTTTTGCTACCGAGTAGCCACTCTCCTCTCTACGTGATGAACTAGGTCAAGAATTAGGTCACCAAGTGTTCGATCATGCGATCCTGCTTGCGATCCCTCACGCAGGAGGCGGCGGGGCACCTTATATACCTGGTGCCCAGCCGGATACGTCCAAACATGGACAAGTGTCGACATAGTGTGCACATCGTCCTTCTTCCGGGTTCCCGCTGACAGCTTTGGTTCCTAATCTTGGCTGCATCTGGAAAGTCGTTGGGCAAAACAAGTGGACAGACTGGTATCACTGTGCCAAACACAGAGTAGGGCCCCCTTATCCTGCGACGGCCTGCTTCCATGCTGCCACTGTCAGGCAGGCCGGTCCCAGATGAACAGTAGTTCGAATACTGCCAAGTACGGACCCAGGATACGCGGGATCCTGTGTCAGAACGGCTCCTTTGACTTTCTGGCCCGAGTAGGTTCCCGCCAATTTTACTCGGGCCAACTCTTCTACTCGAATGGACAGAACTTGATTGATATCTCCTTCTGGTCATCTTGAGGTGAGACCGAGTAGCAGTCAACCGGGTAGCAGGTACCGGGTAGGCGGCTACTCGACCAAACCTCTCTTCTGACAGTTGCTTTTACCACTTGCCTTTACCCTACTCGGGGGTAACCCCCCGACAGCAGTCCCCGAAGCTGGTAGAATCTTGCGAACTCGTTCACTAGGCTCTGCCAGCTTAAAACCAAACTTTGCAACACAGCCCTTGAACCTCAAGATGCCGAGTAAGAACCTCCGAGTAGTCCTCTAAAAAGTACCTTGATTTTCCTGTCTTCCGAATAGCACCTGCTTTCTACACTGTAACCGAGTAAAAAGACTTAGAGAATTTCTCCTCTAGCGGCTCTGCAGCGGAGAGCACAATCCAGCCTTCCGTGCCGCAACTGGACACGTGCCAAGCATCCGCGACCCCGACGTCTCGTTGCCCAGGACACGACGTGCCACGCGCCCAGTTTTCACGGAGCGGGCCCACCGGCTCGTCATGTCCCATCAAGCGCAGTAATATCCCACGATCTGGTCGTGGGATCAACTGTGGCCGTTACGCGCGCGTTCCGCGCTTGCGTGCGTTTCTATCCGGCCACAGGCCCCACCACACGGGAATTATGGCCACGATTGATCCCACTACCCCGATGGTAACGGTAGCCTGAGGCGAGGGTATAAATACCCCCACCGGTAACTTCCCCTTCTTCCTCCTCCGTACTTTCCCTTTTCTCTGCCCTGTTTCCTCTCCGCCGCTGAGCTCTCCGCCGCCGCGCAACTCCTTGCGCCGCTGCGGATTTGTTTCCTCCACCCAATCTCTCCAACTCTCCGCCATCCGCTCACCCCTTGCCATGGCTGCTCGCGCCGGCTGGGCTGGTTCGCACGTCACCGTCGATGACTGCGCCTGGCTCGTGAACACCCGGAGGGTTCCTCCCGGTGTTCAGTGCCGGCCGTCCGACGGCGAACTCGTTCCGGCCCCGCGGGAGGGCGAGCACGTCGTCTTCCTTGCGCACTTCGCGCGAGGATTCGGCTTGCCGGCATCGGACTTCCTGCGCTCCTTCCTGGATCACTTCGGTGTCCAGATGCACCACCTCCCTCCAAACGCCATTGTCTTCCTAGCCTATCACACCGTGGTGTGCGAGGCCTTTCTAGGCGTCCGCCCCACGGTGGATACTTGGCTGAAATACTTTCACCTCCGTCATCAGAGTAAGGGGAAAAAGGACGGCGCGGCCGGTGGCAGTCGGGTAACCGACACCGGCAGCGCCATGATGCTGCAGCGGGCGGGAACCAACCACCCTCGTATCAAGGGCTTGGATTCCGTCCGCATGTGGCAGAAATCCTTCCTCTACGTCAAGAACATCCCCGCCACGGAAGGGGGACCGATAGTGGATCGCATCAATCTGCCCGCGTGGAGCAACCGAGCTCCAACCGGGCAGAATTGGAAGACGAAGCCCTCCAACGACCGCAACTCGATACAGATTGAGGAGCAACTCGCCTACCTCATCGGCCAAGGGCTCAGGAGCGACGATCCCGTCGCTTGCTGGATCAAGAATCGCGTGAGCGCTTCGAGGGCAATTGGTCAGATGACCGAGAAGAAGATGATCAGGCCTCCCTCGAGACCGTGGATCAGATCAATCTTCCTCATTCCCCCTCGACAGAGAAGCAGCCTGCCGAAACGTCTCTCCGCGACTGGTCTGATGACGAGTTAGAAGGTAACTGAATCCACGCTTTCTTTCTGCGAGAAACACTAGCCCTTTGCCTTCTGTTTCTGAAGTGTTTTTCTTCCTCTCTATTTCACAGACGCCGCGAATGCTGAGAATGATGATGAGGATGAGGACGAGAGAGCCCTTGAGGTCAATCCTCTATCAGTTGCTGCACCTGCTACCCGCAAGCGGACCGGCAGCGGCGCCCTAGAGCCCCCCGCCAAGAAGAAGAAACCCGCCGAGAAGACGACTAAGAAGGCGGTCGTGAAGAGAACAAGACGAATGATTCCCTCCACCAACGCGTAAGTTTCTTCTCGGTTGCATGTTTCAGTTTACTTAGTTCTTCTCGGTTGACTCCCAATCCTTTTCCTTCACTGTTTTCTCTTGTTTTCCTCTTCCCTTTTCTTATCTTTGATCCCAATTTCCTCTTTAGAGCCCCCTTGAACGCGGATGCCGCTCTTGCATCCAGCGAGACTCAGAAGAAGACTGCCATCGATGTCGACAATCTAATCGACCTCGATGGCGACGAGAACAATGCCGCCAATGCATCAACAGAGGGCACTGATGCCCAGAACGCTGAGCCAGAGCCGCAGGATGCTGCTCATCAGGAGAAACCACCTTCCTCTCCGGCCGACACCGCCGAGGGGAATCAAGATCAAGATACAGAGATGCACCATGATGCCGCCGTTGCGCGGCCAGAAGCCGAACAGGAACAACCAGCCACAGGGAGCGCTGCGCAAGAAGATCCTGCGTCCCAGGCGCAGGTGGATGCAATGGATATCTCCCAGCCAGATCCTGCTGCTGAACAGCGGGTAGAGGACGCGACTGGGCGTTACCCTCTGAGCGACGTGCAACCAGACGCCGCGCAGAGTAGCGCCCAGCCAGATGGCGCATCAGACAGCGCGCCCCTGGCGCCACCAACTGACCAAGGTGGCGCCCAGCCAGACTCCTCCCTGGTGTCACAAACCGGTTCTAAAGGTATGTCCCCTGGGCCCACCTAGCTACCCGCACAAATGGCCGCAGGCCTTTAGGACCGGTTTGTTATACAAACCGGTCCTAAAGGCCTGCGGCCATTTGTGCGGGTAGCTAGGTGGGCCCAGTGGACACTCCTTTAGAACCGGTTTGTTATACAAACCGGTGCTAATGCTTAGCGCAGGCGCATTTTCCAGTATGTGCGCCTGGGGTATACCTCTGTGGGCCCGCGCAAAACGAATCGCTAAGAACGTTAGCGCAGGCGCACATCCCTTTGTTCGCCTGGGGTAAGGGATAGCGCAGGCGCATTTCACTCGTTGTGCGCCTGTAAGTATTCGATCTGCTAACTCACAACCCGCATAATCACTCTCATCGCACATATCGAGCCCTAACCGCACGCCGCCGTCGCCTCTCTCATCGCACGACGCCGTCGCCTCTCTCATCGCACGCCGCCGTCGTCGTTGTCGAGCAGGAGGAGGAGCAGGAGCAGCAGCAGGAGGAGGAGCAGGAGCAGCAGCGGAGGAGGAGCGGGAGCAGCAGGGCAGGAGGAGCGGGAGCACGCCGCGCGCGCGCCGTCCCTCTCATCGTCGTCGTCCACGCCGGCCGTCGTCACCCACGCCGCCGTCGCCCACGCCCACGACGAACCCAGGTCAGCCCCCCCCCCTCCCCCTCTTCCAACGCCCTCATAGTACTACTGCTGCTACATGCTTTAGCTACAACTGGATCTGATCATGTACCATTATTTCTGGATTCTGGTAGTTCAGCTCATAGTATAAAATGCTATATTTCTTACACTAGCTGAATCACCTACTAATTACATGTGAATAGAACACTGAAGCTTTGGACACTGCTAGAATTCTCCGTGATTTGTTATTAATTAAGTGCAGTATTTTACTTTGATCAATATATGAAGGTTTTTTTGGCATGATATATGAATTTCCTGGGAGTTTTTGTGCCATGTGATGACAGCAATGCAAGGAACTGTTTTTGTGGCCATGCATATGTGTGCATTCAATTTCTGTCGCAGGTACATTGAGTGCCAATGTTTTGTCGGAACGTTGATTCATTTCCGTTCCGGCGAATTTCTGGCACTCCGGCATGACCATTTATATATAGCCGAGGTCACGCCGAAAATTTTTCCGGTGACTAACAGTATACGTTTTGTCTACTGCTAGCTAGGGCATGTCTTCTTCTACTACGGATCCGGCTTTATTGGACCACTACATCCTTATGGCCCGAGAGTCGCAAGAGGAAGATCGGACAGAAACTGACCATGATGTCGAGCCCCTCAATGATGACGGGCTCACCGGTGGCGAGGAGGAAACCACTGATAGTGGCGCGGGGGGTCCCTCAGGGAGCAGCACGACGGGAAACAAGCGTCGAAAGCGAGCTCCGAACAAGGTCGGCACCGTTCGAGAGAAATTCACGGAGGTGGACCCTTCCAGTGGCACGCCTCTAATGCCATTGGACCTTGTGAAGGGGTACTTCCTCCAACTTGGCGCGATACTTCGAGACGTCGTCAATGTCAACGAGCCGACTCTCAAGAAGAAACTAACTCTGCGCGCCCAACTCATCTCGAGGCTGCACGCGCGGTACGAGTTCCCTCCCCCCTACAACAACGAGAATCTGAAGGGCAACCTCGTGAACAAACTCGCCCTCACTAGATTCACCAAAGCCCTGAGCAATTACAAGACTATGGTGAGGGCGATGATTAAGGAATCGACACCATTCGAAGAGATCCATCGCCACTTCCCGCGGATTACGCCCGATGACTTCAAGACTTTCCTAGATAACGAGTCGCTTGATGTCACTAAGAAGCAAACGGGATGGGGGAAGGATCTAGCGTCGAAGAACATCGGTCACCACAATCTCGGCTGTCGTGGCTACGACGGGAAGGAGCCAGTTTGGGCGAAAGAGGACCAGGCCTACATTGAAAAAGGGATTGAGAACCCTTACGCCAAGTATGCCCATGACCCGCAATTCCAGAAATTCATGAGGTCGAGGTACAGAAAAGTAACTCCGACCGGGGAACTTGTCTCGGACCCGAAGATGGTGGAGGGTGTTATTTTGGTCACGGACGATAGCGTGAAGAATGTTGAGAAGCTAGTGGTAAGAAATTTACCATTTCATGCAACTCATCATCATCAAGTCCATGATTTCATTCTAGTACGAAACCAATTCTAAACCGTTTATATGTTGCTTCTGCAGCTAGAAGAACAACAACTTGAATCTTCCTCGTCGCAGACGTCGACGGCCAAAGTCGCGTGGGATAAGCCTTTCATCAGGGGGTACAACAAGGCAAAGAGCCAGGACCCTCTGAAAAGGCCGCACTTAGGCCGTATCACCGGCGGCGGACTTAATAAGAAGCACGCTCACCATGGCTTGGCTGAGCCCAGCACTAAGGAGTCGCGGGCGGCGAAGAAGAGCGAGGAGACGGAGGAGCTGAAGAAGAAGGTCCATGACTTGGAAACAAACATGGAGAAGAAGATTGAGAGAACGGTGGGGGAAAAGATGAATGCGCTCATCCCAGCCGTATTTGAAAAAATATGTGGCTACATCGCCGGCGGCTCACAGGGGCCGTTACCGACGTTCAACATACCGTCGATGTTGGTCATGCCCGCCGCGGCCGCCGCCGGTGGTCCGTCGATGTCGGCCGTGCCTGTCGCCCCGCCGTGCCCGACGCGCCTGCCCCCGATGGACCGTCGGCCGTGCCCGACGCGCCTGCCCCCGATGGACCGTCGGCCGTGCCCGACGCGCCTGCCCCTGATGGACCGTCGGCCGTGTCCGGCGCGGCCACCACCCCGTTGCTCGACGAGCCCACCATCACCTGTGGTCCGTCGACGTTAGCCGAGCTCAATGCCCTCACGGTAAATTATTGACCGTCTCAAAAACTGTAGCCAGTTCAATATAACCCTACTCTCTGACCTATCCATGCATGTTATCGCAGGCTGACGCGACGGGATGCACCTTCCTGCTAAAAGTGGGCAGCGAGTTGAAGGATGTTGCAAAGGGGAGCATCTTGCAGCCACTATCCCGCAAGTACCATTGCAGAGATATACCGGACAACGAGCTTCGGGTTCGCGTCGATCTGGTGCTACCGGGATTCGAGAACTTATATCCTCCTAATCAACCCGCCGATGCCGACAGCGAGCTGAATCTCGGCCAACTGGACAATCAAATCTTGCTATGGCCGAAAGCCCTTATTCGGCTGAACACGACGTCAGGGTCGGCGCCAAGCCAAGCCATGACCGTCACCACTACACCGGTTGCGCCCGCGGCAAGCCAACAAGACAAGGTCCAACATGGCAATGTCCTCTCTCCACCTCCGGTGGATCCTCCTCCTCCCGAGGACGAGACGTCCAATGACGAGCAACATCACGAGCATGAGACCCATGACGAGTACATGGATATTGAACTTGCTCCCATTGACGATTTCATAAATCAGTTGGATGGCGAGAAGCCGGTTCCTCCGAAGTTACCCGCCAGAACTCTTGATATCCAGAAGAAGGTAGATGGCGGAGAGGGCGGTTCTTCTGAGTTACCCACCAGAAAACCGGATATACAGAAGAAGCTAACCTATTCCCAAGAAACTCCCGAGGAGCAGACGGCCTTTACGGCTCCCACAGCCTACGCTGGTTACCCCGAATACACTCCGTGCTATGGCCGCGGAGGCGGTAAACAAAGCGGCACTCCCATCTGCTTGAGGCCGAAGAAGAATCGGAAGAGGCCGGGCAACAAGAAGAAAGGTGGTGCCTCCTCTAGTAGCCAGCCAGCGGTCTCCCGAGTCCTGGACCGTTTGCCGCCCGCCGTCCCGTGGAGGAAGGTGCATGAGATGGGTGAGCCGATGCTGCCGGCAGAGGTTGTCGCTGTCATGGGTGGTGACATGAGGACCATCCACGACGGGATTTTGTTCAAAGAGAATGAACTTCTACGTGAGAAACATCCCTCCTACCCGCTATACGTGGTCAAGGTGCCCCGATCCTTGGGCTTTGTGGATTCAAATCCCGCAGAGGTGTTCTTCATCAGATACGAAGACATATTCAGGGTCTTCCACTTGGGTAAGCTCGACCGAAGCATTGTCCGCCTGGTATCGCTCAGCATGGCGCATGATATGGTCATGGAGAATACCCCGCACATGGCGATTATGGACCCGTACTACATGAATGAGGACTACTTGCGGTCACATGCGGACCGAGTTCTTATCACGACTTACATAACGGGGTTTTTGATAGATAACAAGGATAAGAACGCCATTCTCATGCCATACTTTCCCAAGTAAGTAGTCCTCTCCGCTTCACGTCGTTACATTCTTTCTAGAATCTCCTTAGTATTCCGATTGATGATATTGATGGCTCTTGTTCGAAATGTTCTGCGCAGAAACGGAGGATGCGTACTCATCGTCATGGAACCGCATTGGTCACAATGCACTTATCTTGATGCGGGTAGGGCGGTGCAGAAGGACTACACCGACATAAGAGCTGTTCTTAATAGCCCTCAACGGCTTCGCTGCCGATTTAGGCAAGCCCCTAAAAAAGGAGAAAATAGTCCGAGGCGCCTACGTGTGCACCCACGTAACAAACTTCCCCTGCCTCAAGCAATCGGAGCAAGAATCTGAGTTGGAAGCCTGGTATGTCATCTTTCAGATGAGGAGTACTTAAAGGATGCCCAACAGGCCCATCTACCAAGTGATCTCCGAGACCTGACCACAAAAATGGCCAACACCACCGATGAATATGTGCGGGCTGAGTTCCGTCGCATCCAGCGGAGGATCTGCACGATACTCTCGTCGGATGTCATCACTCGGGGTGGCTTGTTCTTCCACGGCCACGCACCACCGAGCAACCGTGACATAGAAGCACACCTACGAGAGCAACGTGACAGCCGGACATTCAACACGCTACAAGGCGTTCGTCCGTTCCCGCCGAGAATATAGGATTGACAAAATGTTAGTATACACTTGCATCATATAACTTTTAGACCTTTATTTGTCGTGTTTTATTCGTAAACCTTGATGCTTCTATTTTTTGATAGTTATTTGCGGTCTATTATCACTTTCGATGCTAAACTCGTATTTTTGTCCTATGCACAGATGACATGGTATGTTGTGTATGTCGGTAGGGTTCCCGGAGTCTACGACGACTGGGACCAATGCCGAAGACAGGTGCACGGTTTCAGCGGCAACAGCTACAAGGGGTACAAGACCATGGTGGAGGCGGAAGCTCGATACGCCACTTACCTAGCGAGAGAGAAGACGGAGAAGACGAGGGCCCGGATGACCACATTCGCCATCGCCGTGCTTATACTCCTTGTACTCCTAGTGTTGATGCTACTTGTTGTTTTGCTTGTCTAGATAACTAAACTATCGATTTGTTTGGACTATGTACTCCTAGTGTTTGAACTATAACTAAAACTATTCGTTTCGACTATTTGGTGATGATCGAAATATTTCTGTTATTTTGCTGTCATTTTCATATTTATTACTGTCAATTTGCTGTAATTCTGTTATTTTCGTTTCTTTTATTTTTTGACACAGCAAAACCATACCCAGGCGAACAGGGAAGCATACCCCAGGCGAACATGTACCCCAGGCGCACAGCGCTTGTTCGCCTCAGGTAAGAGGATTACCCCAGGCGCATAAGTCTTGTTCGCCTGGGGTATGTCAAGATACCCCAGGCGCATTTGGTTGTTCGCCTGCGGTAAGTCATTACCGCTGGCGAGGTGGTCCCAGGCGAACAGTCATTCGCCTGCGGTAGGCTAAATTGGTTCGCCTGCGGTAGCCTTTTCCCTACTAGTGCGACGCCAGGACTGGGTGTGGGGTAGCGCAGGCGGGGTTATCGCCAGCCCTGATGTAGTTCATGACGCTCTGAAGAGTCCGTCCGCCGCCCCACCACAGCCGACGACCGGCCTCGTTGAAGTTTGAAGGAGGCGGCCCGTTCTCCTCGTACCTGGCGAGCGCACTCTCACGCCGATTAATGAAGAAGGCGTCCCAAGTAGGGCGGTAGTCAGGATTCCAACTGGGATTCCTCCGCTACTCCGGCGTGAGCTCGTGGTAGTAGTGGTTCGTGATGGCCGCCCAACGCGCCACACCTTGACGAAGAGGAGGGACCGGCACTCCTCCGGCGCTCAGCATCCAACCGGCGGGAACGCTGTAGCCGGGCAGGCAGGGGTAGCTCGAGGCGGAAAGTGCCTCCGCCTGGAGGAAGGTTAGAGTGGGTACGGTAGAAGCCATGAGAGAGTGGTGAGTTTATATGTGTTTATGCCGATGGTGTGGTAATGCATACATATATATAGTGAGAAGAAAATAGATCCCTTTAGTCCCGGCCTGTTTTATCAACCGGGACAAAATTGTTCGGGTTTCGTTGGGAAACGGATCGTCCCTTTAGTCCCGGCCTGTTTTACCAACCGGGACGAAATGGTTAGGGTTTCGTTCGGACCAATCAGAAAGAATCACACAGATCATGTGTTTCTTTCAAGCGCTTGTGAGTCGTTGAATCAGGGGTGTGTTTTCTTTCGAGCTGTTGTGAGCCGTTCGATCAGGGCTACGGTGTGTTTCTTTCGAGCGGTTGTGAGTTGTTGGATTAGGCGTGCTTAACCGTTGGATCAAAACCCTAGCACAACACTTTGTGAGATAGAGGACCCTATATAGCCCACCTTCATACACCAGTAAGTTCATCGACCTAATACAAATCATCCGGATTCGCCAGCATACGTCCTGCCGTGCATTTGGTATGCATATATGCACTCAGTAGCCACGGCAGGGCTGTATGCTGGCGATACCGATTGTTTTGTTCTACATCCCCCCTTTCGGTTGATACATCATTCAGTTCATCGACCAAATACAAATCATCCGGATTCGCCATCATACGTCATGTCGTGCATTTGTTATGCATATATGCACCCAGTAGCCACGACAGGGCTGTATGATGGCGATACCGATTGTTTTGTTCTACATCCCCCTTTAATGTTTGATACATCATTCAGTTCATCGACCAAATACAAATCATCCGGATTCGCCATCATACGTCCGACCGTTCTTTTGATATGCATATATCAATAGCCACGGTCGGGCTGTATGATGGCGATACTGATTGTTTTGTTCTACATCCCCCTTGAAGGTTTGACAAAAGGTTTGATACATCATTCAGTTCGTCGACCGAATACAAATCACCAGTATTCGCCATCATACGTCCGACCGTTCTTTTTATATGCATATATGCACTCAATAGCCACGGCTGGGCTGTATGATGGCGATAAGAATTGTTTTGTTCTACATCTCCCCTTGAAGGTTCATCGACCGAATACAAATCACCCGAATGCCTTGTATGCGACGAAACTGTGTAAATGCATGGATCAACTGGTCTGAAGTGCACTTATTATAAATTTAACGTACCTTATTCTGTATTTGAAACTTGTGGAGTTATTATTTGAAATATAAAGGAAACAATAGAAAACAAAATAAAATAAGAGAAAACAAAAAGAATACAAGAGAAAACAAAATAAAACAATAGAAAACATAAAGGAAAACAATAGAAAACATAAAGGAAACAATAGAAAAGAAAATAAAACAAGAGAAAACAAAAAGGAAACAGAAAAACAAAATAAAACATAAAGGAAAACAATATAAAACATAAAGGAAACAATAGAAAACAAAAAATAATTAAAAATAGGGCGCCCGAGAGGAGGTATAGGCACTGCCTCCATCGCCCTCTGTTATAGAGGTTTTTTTTTTGTTTTTTACTTACTGTTTTTGTTTTACTTTTTTTACTAGTGTTAGAAATGTTAGAATCATTAGTTAGGAATTATTAGAAATGTTAGGAATACTAGAATTTTTAGAATTGTTAGAAAATTTTAATGTTAGAATTGACTTAGGAATTTTAAAATTGTTAGAATTAATTGACTTAGAAATTGACTTAGAAATTTTAGAATTATTAGAGTTGACTTAGGTCTTTCGTCCCGGTTGTTCCTACGAACCGGGACGGATGCCCTGGCTATATATACGCGTCTCCTCCCTCCCCAAATTCATAACCGCGCGCAGGAGTACGAATCGACGCCGCTAGGCTGCTCCGCTTCTCCGCCGCGCCGCCCGCGCCGCACACCCGTGGAGGAGCGCCCCATCGCCATCCTTCTCCGTTGCACCGCGCCCGCGCCGCCCTCGTTGTCGCGGCGCCAACTGCCCGCGCCGGCCGCCCTCCATCGCGCGCCCGAGAGGAGGTATAGGCACTGCCTCCATCGCCCTCTGTTACAGAGGTTTTTTTTACTTACTGTTTTTGTTTTTACTTTTTTACTAGTGTTAGAAATGTTAGAATCATTAGTTAGGAATTATTAGAAATGTTAGGAATACTAGAATTTTTAGAATTGTTAGAAAATTTTAATGTTAGAATTGACTTAGCAATTTTAGAACTGACTTAGGAATTTTAAAATTGTTAGAATTAATTGACTTAGAAATTGAATTAGGAATTTTAGATTTGACTTAGGAATTTTAGAATTGTTAGAATTGACTTAGGAATTTTAGTGTTAGAAAATTAGACTTAGAAATTTTTTTACTTAGGTATTTCACTTAAGAATTTTTAGAAAATTTCACTAAATTAGTGTTAGAAAATTTCACAAAGTTAGAAAATTTCACAAAGTTGGAAAATTTCACTAAGTTAGAAATTTTTCACTAAGTTAGAAATTTTCACTAAGTTAGAAAATTTCACTAAGTTAGTGTTAGAAAATTCCACTAAGTTAGAATAATTTCACTAAGTTGGCAAATTTCACTAAGTTAGAAAATTTTCACTAAGTTAGAAAATTTCACTAAGTTAGTATTACAAAATTTCACTAAGTTAGTGTTAGAAAATTTCACAAAGTTAGAATAATTTCACTAAGTTAGAAAATTTCACTAAGTTAGAAAATTTTCACTAAGTTAGAAAATTTCACTAAGTTAGTGTTAGAAAGTTAGAATAATTTCACTAAGTTAGATTTTTTTTACTTTGTGTTAGAAATTTGGAACTGTTATTGCAGTTTTACTTGTGATGTTCGTTCGATCTTTTGAATAAATGCCTATGATTGGAAGAGTTGGTTCACACTCAGATGGCCTTTGTGGTTCGGTGCGCCTTGTGATTTTCACAAAGTTAGGATCTTGTGCATCCCACTTGGCGCGTCGGGTCCACCAAGGCTGCTTGTATGTGTCCACCCTAAATATGAGGCACACAGACCGATGACCATCTTGTTCTTGTTAAGTGGTACTACATGCGGTGGTGATCCGGGGAAGGGAACGAATGCGAGGGTTTCTGGATTTCTTTCGAACTAAATAATGTCACATATGTAATATGGTTCTTGAGATCCGGATGAAGCTGAACCCTTTAGTGCACATTCATAATGGTGACATTCCTCAGAAATCCCTTCCGGGGTTATGAAGAATGACCCCATTATGTGTGTGTACAAAACGTTCTAGTTTTTTCCGGATTTCACTATTACATATATGATTTTGTTCAGTTTTAAAGATGTCCAGAAACCCTTCCTTCCCCTGCATCGCCATCACGTGTACTTACCTCGTAACAAGCACAAAATGTGAAGGCCCAACTTCACATCAAGGCCCGATGACCATCTTGTTTCTGTTAAGAGGTACTACATGCGGTGGTGATCCGGGGAAAGGAGGAAGATGAGAGTTTCTAGATTTCTTTGGAACTAAATAACGTCACATATGTAATATCGTGAGATCCGAACGAAGTTGAACCCTTTTGTCCATATACGTAATGGTTGCATTCCTCAGAAATCCCTTCCGGGGTTATGAAGAATGTCCTCATTATGTACGTGCACAAAAGGGTCTAACCTTGTTCGGATCTCACGATATTACATATATGATTTTGTTTAGTTTCAAAGATTTCCAAAAACCCATGTCTTCATCCTTTTCCGGATCGCCATCACGTGTACTTACCTCGTAACAAGCACAAAATGTGAAGGCCCGATGACCATCTTGTTCCTGTTAAGAGGTACTACAGGCGGTGGTGATCCGGGGAAAGGAACGAATGCGAGGGTGTCTGGATTTCTTTCGAAATAAATAATGTCACATATGTAATATGGTTTGTGAGATCCGGATGAAGCTGAATCCTTTAGTGCACATTCGTAATGGTGATATTCCTCAGAAATCCCTTCCGGGGTTATGAAGAATATCCCCATTATGTATGTGTACAAAAGGATCTAGTTTTTTTCCGGATTTCACTATTACATATATGATTTTGTTTAGTTTTAAAGATGTCCAGAAACCCTTCCTTCCCCCGCATCGCCATCACGTGTACTTACCTCGTAACAAGCACAAAATGTGAAGGTCTAGGCAGGAGTATGACTAGCATATCAGATCCACTCTTTCCTAATAAACTTGCGACTCAAACGGGGCATAACATCATTCCAGATTATCCTGTCGTGTGTGAAAACGTTGCAAAGAGGAATTGATCTGCAACGTTTTCACACATGATATGGATAATCTGGGATGCTACAACTGTTATGTCCCGTTCGAGTCACAACTTTATTCGGCAAGACTTGATCTGATCTGCTAGTCATACTCCTTACTAAAGTTCAGAAACCCTAGTTCCGGGGAATGGATGAAGATGAGGGTTTCGGTTGGAACTAAGGAACGTCACATTTGTAATATTAGTGTTAGTGAGATCAGAAAAACTGGGTTGCACCGTTTGGTGCATATACGTAATGGTGATATTTTTCATAGCCCCAGACGGGGCTATGAAGAATATCACCGGTATGTATGTGCACGAAATGGTCCAACTTTGTTCGGATCTCACAAACACTTACGTCTGTGATTTTGTTTAGTTTCTCAGAAACCCTTGTCTTCATGCTTTGTGTTTAACTTTCATCTTATTTATGTCATATTTCTCCATTTACTATTTTTTACTAAGTTAGAAACACTAAGGTATTTTACTTAATTACGGAATATTTACTTAGTCTGGACCTGTTTTTAGTTCATGTCTCTGTTGGATCCGCCGGGCGATGTCCGGGACTGGGCCCCGCCGGGCTGGCACTGGGAGGTCCTTACTACCGGGACACGCGGCTTGGTGAGAAATCCGGGTGACGTGGTCGACCCGGATATTCTTTCGTGGCCATCGCGCGGGCCACGGTCGGTGCGGGGAGCCGGCCCCTGAGGAGGTGGTACAACAGCGTATCAGAGAGGAGGACGAGCACGTCCGTCGCTACATGTACTTGCTCGATAGGGAGTATAGCAGCAGTTGGTCGATTATTCGGAGGGTTCCTTACCACGTGAGCGATGACCTCGTGAGGGTTCCTTACCTATGGATACGTAGCACCCGCGACTCAGCACCCCGCGGCTTAGGACCCGGTCGGAGTTAATTAGTTTGAGAGATGTCATGAGACTATGTATAAGTGATATTATTCAATCGTGGTGTCTCAGGGTTAAATAAAATGAACCCGAGCTATGTAACTCTTGGTGTGTATTGATACGTTTAAATATTTCATGAATATTGCTTTTATAATTGAAATGAGGATCTGGAAAATATTTATACTCCTTTTCTAACTTGTTTAGGAATAAGTACCATTAGCTATTATCTTTAAGCAATTTAGATGAAATGGATCTGGAAAATATAATTACTTTTTTTTCTAACTTAGGGAATTTTGTGTATTTTCAGAAAATTATGGAGCCAAGAGACGAAGATGCGGAAAACTTACTCGAGGGATTAATCAGCGGGCCCGAGGGAGATACCGATGTGAGCCAGTGGATGAACGACTTCGGTGAGGGAGATCCGGAGCTAACCCGAGGAGACGTCTCTACTGAGGGAGAAGCCGACGGCTCCGGTGAGGGAGAAGCCGACGGCTCCGGTGGAGTCGTACAAATTAGAAACACCGGCTCCGAGGTGCATATATATAGATATGTTAATTAATGAAGCATCTGTTGTCTATATACATGTATTAACAATGTTTATATTTTTAGCCATCCGGTTCAAGCATATCAACAGGAAAAAAGACTAAACGAGGCGCAACAAAGAAGTTGAAAGATACAGAAAGATATAGAATCGACACGATCGCAGCAGACGGCGCACCCGAGCTTCCCGCTGATGTTAGCCAAAAATTTGTGAAGAAATGCGGAGTGCTAGTTAGGGATCACATCCCGATCACTGTTCATGAGAGGAATGAGCCA
Organism: Alopecurus myosuroides; assembly: GCA_028641055.1. Classification (NCBI taxonomy): domain Eukaryota; kingdom Viridiplantae; phylum Streptophyta; class Magnoliopsida; order Poales; family Poaceae; genus Alopecurus; species Alopecurus myosuroides. The sequence goes on from JAPCYS010001212.1 coordinate 44,973, forward strand.
AAAGATCCGCGGAGACAAGGAATTTCATATGTCAGCATAAAAGCCAAACAAATTCTTTTCTCGAAGATCTTGTGTAATTTCAACTTACCCTTGCCGGAGGTGGACGAGAATGAGGCGGATGTGAATGAGACCGATGTTACTAAAAAGAAAATTGAGATACGGGAAAAGGTCAAGGCGTGGACTCTGAAAAAGATGGCCGAGCAATTTAAAAACTGGAAGAAAAGATTGAACCTTGACTATGTTAAGAAGGGTAAGACTCTATATTTCACTCAAGGGTATGATAAAATAAAACCCTTATGGGCAGAGTTTGTGAAGTACAAGCTGTCACAGAATGCACAGGAAAGGACAAAAACAAATGAGAAAAACGCCGCCAAAAAGGTATATCACCATATTATGGGGCAAGCTGGCTACAAGGGTTCCAACCCCAAGTGGAAAAATGGGAGAACGACCTGCTTCAGCTGGGGATCACTCCCGAGCCGTTCTTGTGGGTCGAGCGGACAAGGTCATGGTTCTACGGGCATGGGGGCACGTTGGACGTCGATGGAAAAGAAATCTATAACCTAAGTCATAAAGAGAATCCTCTACCCATAGAAAATCTGAGAAGCGCAATAAAGAACGTTAAAGAGGGGAAGTTCGTGCCAGATAGAGAGAACGACGAGCTCACACGCGCCCTCGGGAATAAGGAACACGTAGGGCGTACACTAGGAACAAAACGCAATCCTCCGTGGAGTATTGGGTTCGACCACACCAAAAAGAAATACCCCGATAGAAGCCGTCAACGGAAAAAGGACGCGGAGGCAGCTGAAGCAGAGAGTCAGGCAAACTAGAGGCGTCAACTTGAAGATCAGATAAAGCGGACGCAAGATGTAGCAAAGAAGCAGCATGACCAAATTAACACACTTAGCCAACAGATAGTGTCTACCGGCGGACCACACATGGTAGAAGGTGAAGTCGAGGCTACCGGCGCCGCACATTCTCATCGGAAAAGCAGCGTTGCGTCCACGCAGCTCCCGGGTGATGATGCACCGCCGATGATTCACCCGGTGGATGATATCACGGTGATGACAACCTGTGAGCTCCACATTCTCATCAAGGCGGCGGTCGGCTATGTCTTACCAATTGGCAACGAACCAACTCACCATATTCTTCCGGTTCCACGGGGCTATGCTGTTGTTGGGGTCGATGAAGTTGTCAACGGATTTGAGAGGGTGAAGCTTGATTTCCCTGAAGGTGAAGACGGAGAGTTGACTGAACTCGGAGAAGCCAAGAACTTGACCGTTCTATGGCTAAAGGAATGCATTGTGCTTCCAAATCAGACGGCAAGGCCATCGAATCCTCGCCATTCTCCAGCGCAACAGTCTCCAGCGCGGTCGTCTCCGCCATGCATGCCGTCTCCAGCACGGTCGCCTACGCCGTGCACGTCTCCAGCGCGGTCGCCTACGCCGTCGCGTCAGCCTGCTCCACCGCGGTCGCCTACGCCGCCGCGTCAGCCTTCTCCGCCCACTAAGTTTCTGCCGAAACGTAAAAGATCACCCAAACGTCAACGGTCACCCCTCCCGAAGGTACCAAAGGAGGTACCCAAGTTACCTTACGACTATACTCCTGAGTAAACCCAGAAAATTGCAAGGGACAAATACGAGGCGTGGAAATCGAAGCGGAAGGAGCAGAAAAAGGCAGATTTCCCCGAGACCAAAGAAGATGTAGAACGAGCTTGGAAAATGGTGAAGACTCTTCATCAACCTGAGCCGAGTCTGTCATCTGACTATGACCGCTCTATTCTGAAGTCACACCAGGAAATGGTGCGGTCGACGAAGAGTAGTAGCGCAAGCGGGAAAAAGGGGAAATCAGTTGCCCAGCTCGGAGAGCAGAAAAAACAATCCATCTCCCCGCTCAAAGTGATTTCCAATACCCAGGTGGGGCCGATCACTAATGCTGACGAGCAAATTGATCCGGAGTTTATAACATTGTACGGAGAAAGGGCAGTAGCTGCGGGTTTGTCCATTGCTGAGTATATGAAACACTAGACTACTTCCCTGAAGCTGAATGTGCGTACAAATACCAGTACGGGAAGCCTCTCGTCAAACCCGAGGAGATAAAGGATCTACCAACGAAAATGCGAAGAGCGCATAGTTGGTATATGAAAGCCGCTGAGAAATCTCAGGACTGGATATGTGTCGCAGTTAGAGATGAGCACTACGGGTATGGAGATGGAATGGTTCTGATTCAATTTGACGAATTGTTTCAGTTATTCCAGTAGCAGGCCCTCGACAAATCTCTCGTTAGTGCCTATTGTCTGTAAGTACTTATTTCTCTAATTAAGTCTCTAGCTAGCTCACCTCATTCATTGCATATTCATATATATATATATATATATTATATAATATATATATATATATAGTACACTCATTATATTATAATTGCAGAATGAAGACTCTCGAATGCAAAAGAGGTGGAATCTATGATATTGGGTTCATTTACCCACATTTCGTTAATCATAAGACTCTTGAGCTATCTCCCAAGGATACAGAACATAATATTCTGAGGGCAATAATGTTTCACCAACACCGACAGGAAATACTATTTCCTTACAACTTCGGGTTAGTGTTACTGTGTTGTACACATTATGTTTTCCTTACTCGATGTTAAGTGTATAATTGATGAGTTTTGCGTGCGCAGCTTCCACTATATTTTGCTAATCTTCCAAGTTGAAAAAGGAAAAGTAATGGTAATGGACCCAAAACGTAAACCCCTAGCGATGTGGGCGGACATGCAAGAATTGATCCAGCGGTAATTTCAATCTTTATTAATTTCAGTCTTTATATATGGCACTATATCGACTACATTGTTTCATTTTTGGATATCAAGTAATTACTAACTCTTTTTATTCTTTTTCTTTCTCGGGCAGCGTTTGGAAGAGGTTCACAAAAAAGTCTCCCGGTGAATGGAAATCAGAGCTTACATTTGATATTGTGCAAGTAAGTACTACTATCTAGATCCGCGCATCTCCTTGATTCTAGTGTCCGTACCATTATCATGGTTGCTTGATTATTATTTTGATTGAAACCATGTTCTCGTAAAGTGCCTGCAATAAGGAGATGGGAATCACTTGTGTGGATACTACGTCTGCGAGTTCATTCGTCAGACGACCTGTCCCAAGGGCAGAGATTTACATCACCTTCATGTACGTTTAGTCGTCAATTCTTCTTCTTACCATCTATTTTAGTTACTTAGTTTCATTAATATAAATTGACCACTCTTCTTTATATTAGATAGAACGGCTCCAGGACGGTCTTCTACCAAGGGACTGCATACAAGCAATTCAGGAGGAAATTGCGGGCTTCTTAGATGCAGAGGTCCTAAATGTAAATGGAGAGTACTATAGCGCCGGTTGGGACTGAATTTGATTTTGTAATTCACTCCATCGGTCATGTAATATGCTCGATATACTTTGCTTCTGTAATATAAGTGTTCCTTCTTTTGCTATATATATGTATTACTTATTCACTTGTGGGATCCGGGAGCTCCGGGGAGGGGCCACCGAGGCTCCTCTCTTCTCGTGGGATCCGGGAGGTCCGGGGAAGGGCCACCGGGCTACTCTCTTCTCCTGGGATCCGGGAGGTCCGGGGAAGGGCCAACGGGCTCCTCTCTTCTCCTGGGATCCGGGGAGGGGCCACCGGGGCTCCTCTCTTCTCATGGGATCCGGGAGGTCCGGGAGGGGCCACCGGGAGGTCTGGGGATCGCAAAACATAAAAAGGAAAATAATAACACAAAACATAAAAACTCTGCCGCGGTAGAGAAAAGGGAAAAAACCCTGCCGCGGCAGAAGGGGCATTCATCCCGTTTAGTGGTAAGAACCGGGACGAATAGCCCTGGCCAGGTTCCAGCGCAACTGTCACGTGGTCAGCCCCATTTGTCCCGGGTCCTGGCACAACCGGGACCAATGGGGGAGGGGCATATGTCCCGGATGCCCCATCCCGGTTGCACAACCGGGATGAATGGGCCTTACAAACGTTGGCAGGTTGCATTCACAAACGTGTTTGGTCTACTCTCGGTTAAGTCATTGAAAAGAGAAAATAGTTTATTAACGTAGGTACCCAACTCATTTCAGACCTGTTCAAGATCCATTGGTTCATACTCTCTGCATCCCGAAGTCTAAGTTCGGTAAGACAATGCTGTCTACGCGAAACGATGATGTGGTTAGCAAAAACTAGGTCGGATGGTGCTTATCAACGACTAGCTAGGAGACGAGCGACGATGATGCTCTACTGGCGTGTTCGAGCTGCTCACATGTTCGGTGTGCTCTCATTATGTCATGTTTATTTAAGTTTGAAGACAGTCAGTGAAAGTGGTTTATGTGCGGAGTCATTTGTCTATTTACCGAGACAAAAGCAGAGGAATCAAAATGAAAACAACACGAGCCCTAAACCGTTCCTAGGGAGTCTTCCGGGTCTTGCATTGGGTGTGGGGGAGCCCTTTGTTCAAGCTCCTCCCAAAGTAAATCTCGTGTTTCTTTTCTTCCAGCATCTCCACACGACATAGATGAAAGTCCCGCTAGTTTCTCGCTTATTTTCCTTCAGGATTTCAACAAGCATCCCACTCCACCAATTGTTGATGCTATAACCCAAGGTGGGAAACTTACAGTAAACCCTCCTCTCCTGTGATTGATAGGTCTTTAAACATTTGTGGGAAGCAAAACAATCATTGAAGATCAAAATTTAACTCTGGTTATTTGACATAACACAATTGCAACAAAGGACAATATGAAAAGCCGAAAATGGGTGGGAGACTTCTCTTTCGGATTCTATCCTGCTGATAAATCTATTTTACATCTGTTTTTTTCAATGTTGTGCTGCTGTTTCCATGTGGAGTGGGATAAGGACTGTCTTGGGGGCTCAATCGAGGCCCTCATGTTTCTCTCAATACTTTTGGTGGATTGCGGATTTGTTGACTAGGCTCATTGTAACGTTGCAATCCTATAACTAACTTTCCTAGTCTCTAGTCTTAGCTAGCTATCCCGACTCGTGTGCCCCTGCATGTCCGCTCGTGATCTGCACGATCGCCACACCTATGGATTTATACCGAACCCGACAAATGCATTATTGTGTCTAGCAACAACATTCAACTTGGTATCAGCGCACAAACTCTGTTTTTCTTCTCCCTCGCCAATGAGCGACTCTTCCTCCATAGAATTCCTAGCTATGTCTTCTCGACCCAAAGACTTCCATAGCCCTGCTCTCTCCTCCTGTCTCCATCCACTCCCGATATCCTCAACTACATCTCTTTCGAGCTCGACGTCTCAGGAAAGCGCTACCAAAAATGGCCCATCATTATCCTTCTCCGCCTCTCCCGCTATGGTGCCCGCGATCACGTTGAGGAGGAGACATCCCTCCATCTCACCGACAAAGAGTGGCGCAAGATCGATTTCACCATCTCCCTCTGGTTCCTCGCCGCCATCGGTGATGATCTGCAGCAGATCGTCACGACTGACGACAACACCACATTCGACACCTGGCATTGCGTCCTAGCTTTCTTCCACGCCAACAAGGCCGGACGCAGCACATATCATCCTCGGGTGTTCCACGACCTCAGGAAAGGGGACATGTCCATCACCATGTACTTCAGCAAGCTGGAAGGGATCGATGATGCCCTCAACGATGTCGACTGCCCGATCGACGGTCGCCAACTCACTCTACGGCTTCTCGATGTTCTCGGTAAGAAATTTTGGCTCCAATCTGAGATCATTCAGTGCGCGCCGCCCTCCTTCGAAGATGCCCAGTTGCGCCTTCAACTCGTCGAGATCTCCATCGACTCGCAGGCTGCAGCTACTGCCACCCAGGCCCTCGCCATTCTGAGCGGTTTCAATGGGGGCTTCGCCGAGCGTGGTGACCGCGGTGACCGCGGAGGTGGCCAAACCTATGAAAACCACGGTAGTATCTATGGTCACAACCGCGGCGGCCACCATGGCGGCGGGTACAACGGCGGTGGTCGTGGCGGCCGTAGACGCGACAACGGTGGGCGCTGGAACCACCACCCACAGCCTCAGCAGTACCACCACGGCTGGCATGGCCTGCCTGCTCCTGCCCACCCCCTCTTCCTTTGTTGCCCCCAATGACAACGACATCATTGGAAAATCCCGGCGCCCATCATCAAGCCTACACTGTCTCCTACCCGCACGGCCCTCTTCCTTTGATGCCTCCACCGATGCAGCCTTTGTGCGATCACCACACAATGTACAATGTTGTCCCGAGCGATGTTGGTCTTCCCTACATCGGTGAATGGTTCGTCGATACGAGTGCAAGCTCTCACATCACAACTGATCTAGGTAAAATCACCTCCCTTCGTTCTCCATTAGCATCAAATTCATCTCGTATAGTTGTTGGAAACGGGTTCTCTCTTCCTATCCTCACCACTGGCTCCATCCATGTTTCTCCTCACAAATTCTCACTCAAAAATGTTCACATTTCTCGTGATATTGTTAAGAATCTAATTTATGTTCGTTGTCTTACCACTGATAATTCTCTATCCATTGAATTTGACCTGTTTGGTTTCATCGTGAAGAACTTAGCTACCAAGGCCGCGCTTCCGATATCCAATAGTACCGGCGAGCTCTTCCAACTCCTTGGACCTATCAAAACATATCCAACGACACTCTCTGTCAACCCCTCTCACGAGCTCTAGCATCGACGACTTGGGTAACCCAGAAACTCCACCCTGTCCCGTTTAGTTCACTCCTTTTTACCTCCTTGTAATAAATCCATAGGGACATCCTCGGTTTGTGAGGATTGTCAATTAGGTTGCCACACTTGTCTTCCATTTTCAACCTCTACTTCCTTTACAACTACACCTTTTCCATTAATTCATTGTGATTTATGGACATCCCCTGTAACAAGCTTTTCCGGATATAAATACTATCTTGATATTTTAGATGATTTCTCCCACTATTCATTGACTTTCCCTCTTCGAAACAAATTGGACACTAACTCCCATCTCCAACGCTTCATTCAATTCATTTACACTCAATTTCACATCATGATTCAATGTGTCCAATGCGACAACGGAGGGGAATTCTTAACAAATGTGTTCAAACCCCAGTCAATAAATATTATTACGTGGAGAACATTTACTACTTCGAGAGAGCCAATGAAGGAAGTGTGTTTCTCACATGACCCTGATTGATATGAAAGAGAAAAATGCACGATGCAAAAGCTTGAAAAATGTTGCTATATTGGAATGTGTACTGACGGAATTTTTAAATAGCACTTGACTGAAATTTCAAATTTTTATCTTTTTACATAATTTCTAGTCAAATTATTTTTTGACCAGAGGAAAATTGGTAGATATCTTCTCCTGCTCCGGGGCACGAAGTAGTTGCGGGCTCTGTGGTGGCGAGTCTCGTGTCGTGTTGTCGTGTGTCCGTTTCTTGTTCGACGACATTCGACACCGTGCAGCCGACCATCATCCACTAATCCCTCCATCGTTTGGCGTCTTACTTCTTCGGACCATTCGACATCCGATGGTGGTTATCCTCTCCCATGCGAAATGGGTGCCCCACGCCTCTTCGCTGTCAAGGTGTTTGAGGGGATTTCCCTCTCAGTCGGCTTCATACAGTCAGTCCCAACGTTGCGGCATGGTGAGCCGTCATATCTCATCTTCCACCCGCGAGAGAGAGAGAAAGAGAGAGAGAGAGCTCCTGGAGATGCACACAAAGGGCCCTGGGGCAGGAGGTGTGGGGCTGGTTGCACCGTTTATTACTACAATCGCTGATAATGTCGGACGCATGGGGAAGCCGCGCTGCCACCACATGGGGAAGAAGCAACGCTCACCTGGGGAACTGCGGCAAGATTGGTGGGTGCTATTAAACAAGGCTTTCCAGTCTATGCCGATGACATGTTGGACCCACAATGTGCGGGTCGTGCCATGTTCGGCATCCTCGAGCCGCTCCCGAATGTTGTGGACGGACAAGGGGATCAATGTCGGACATGTTTTCGACCATCCGGACTGATGGGCGCACTGTGTGGGGCATTGTTCGGACCTCATTGATCCGATTTGAAGGCCTGAAACTGTGCTATATGTGGTAGAATGCAGATTTCTGCCGTCGAGCTGATTGTTGAGAAGTGTCAGGTGATATGCCGATCTTCCATATTTTAGATATTATGCAGTTAATCCTTTTTTGATCTTGTATAATGCGATCATAGTTAAAAAAATGCGTTTTTTATTGTTTGCTATTTTCTTAAACAAAAGCGCAGGTCGCCCCTTTGCTATATCAAAGAATACATCAATTAATTACTTCCCATTCCCAACAACTGGTTGGTCGCTAGGGATGCAATTGGACAGTCCACTGGGCTTGGTGGACAGCCCCGCTCCACTGTTTTTTCTTTTTTCTTTTTGGCCTAATTGCAAAGCGGTTTGCTTAGTACTTGCATAAGTGTATGGCGAATTACATATCTAGCGGACGGAACTGGATTCCTGGCGGACATCCGCCTGCATCCCTATTAGTCGCCGAGGCACATGAGTCTGTTTGTACGATCTGCATGTTCTACATGATAGACTTAGAGCAATCTGATTTGGCCCTTGGTGGATGTCTCTCATGGATCAACAGAATGTAAACATGGGCGATATCAGGACGAGCATTATTTCTAAGACACGGGAAATAATTTTGTTTTTCTAGATTGTAGAAAAGAGTTTTATAACAAGACTTGCACGTACCATGAGATATGACCTCCTGAACCGTGATAACTTTCGAAGGAAAACTCCATATGAGAAGAAACCAATTTTGTTGGAAAGATCACTCTGAGAGCTACCCAACCTCGACTGAATATATTAGAATGAGGAATATAGAAAATAACATGCATGGAGAGGTGTGAAACCTTTCTCGAACATGAACCGATATCATTTTCAATATCACAACCATTAAGATATTCTTTTTTTTTTGTACAAAGGAGCGCCCCCGCAGGGACTGAACCGTCTATTATCATCGCTGGATGTACAAGATTTTACAAGGAACCCCATGAAAATAACAAAATACATATAGGTCCCTAGCATTTGTAAAGAGAACACTGACTAAAATTTGAAAAAAGCAATCCAGTCCTCTTTCTTCTCCAGCGTGGAGCAGGGAGAGCAGCGTGCTGCAGCCATGGACAGCGACGGGGACGGTACCACTTGCCCCTGCCCTGGCGAAAACCCCAGCGACGCAACCCTTCAAGGGCCTCCCAAGGGAGGTTGAAATCTTGCCTGCTTTCTTCTGCGGCAACGAAGGCCACTTCTTGGCCATAGAAATCAGCTGGATCGCTGATGAGTTGCTCCAAGAATCGGTTCTGTAACTCCAAAGCCACTCCCAATCAACCGCAGCATAGCCTTCGCTTCCCTCCCAAGTCCACGACGAGTAGAGAGGAGAAGAAACAGCTGCCAATAATCAGGAGCAGCAAAGGCCCACTCACCTCGCCGCAGAGAAATCATCTCGCCATCAACCCCAAAACTCCTGCCAAGGATCGGAGGAGGCAAGCAAGATATGTGGCGACGAAAGCAGACCTGCAGAGATCCCTCCGGAGTGACCGCGAAGACGACGAAGTAGCCACACCCCTCCTCACCACCATGGCCAGCAAGGGGATCAACATCTTCATTCTTCACTCCAGATCCAGAGGGAAAGATACGGCGGACGAATTTATTGAAACGGTTTTGCTCTCCAATAAACTTGAGAGGAAGCCTCCATCGCTCCAATCTGCAAGAAAAAGGGGAGCAGACTCCCGCGTCGCCGCGACACGCCGGAGCCCAACCGGGGGGAAGGAAGAACGCCATAGCGGCAAAACTAAGCACACGGGCGAAAACTAAACTACCCCTACTATATACACGCCTAACGACGCCATCGATTCGACCACGAACGGCCTCGCCGTCGGGAGGAATCGACAGACGCGCCGGCGGGGGATGAGGACGGGGGTGGGAGTCGACTCTCAAAGCGGCGGGTCAAAGCTCTCTCTCCCAGTCGTCGTCAACCATTAAGATATTCAATGATGAATATGATGAAGAAGTAGAGAAGGTGGATAGATAATGTGTTCGTCACAGTCTTAGATGAGAAGGCCAAGAAAAACCTCATGTACTCTAGCTCTTAGAGAACATGTCAGGTAGCTTGGGTGCTAGGCATTTTGCTCGCCACTTGGTGAAAATCCTGGACATGCCATGGATCAGGCTGATCACTACGGGAAACGCTACAGACGCCGAAGGCCGTGACATACGCCGACGGCCAAACGTCGGGGCCGTCGGCGTAGACCCCGACCAGGCAAAAAAAAAATAAAAAAATTGTAGCTATCCAGACGACCACTCTCGGCCTAGCTCGATTTTTAGCTACGCCAATGGCTACCCCTCAGCCTAGCTCGAGCTACGCCGAGGCCACCCTCGGCCTAGCTATGTATTTTTTTAACTGAATCACCATTTTGATCTTAACTTTTGCATTCGAACTCGGATTTTGATGTTTTTTTACCTCATTTCGAAGAGGAAGAAAATCTACATCATCATACATATTATTCAAGATGTTTTTTCAAAAAAAAAAAATCATGATCAAAGACGGAACCAACAATAAACCATGAAGGCCTTTTCTCCAACGGGGTTAGGTTTTTCACCGGAGAGGGGCTCCGGAGCGTCGGGATCCAACCACAAGCTAGGGGATTCCATAACATGTGTGTACAAGTGTTTTATGGGTTTTGGATGGCAAATATTGCACTCCGGGGTGTGACCTGCTTCACCGGTATCTACCTCTCTCTAGAAAGTTTCATGACTTATAGCCCGAAAGTCCCAGATCGGACAAACCGGAGGGAATCATGTTAAGAGTTGGGTTATACCTTTGTATTGCAACTCCCTAGGGCCTAGACTAACACAACCAAGAAACTAGATACACTTTTCTAACACCTTTTGACGTTGGTACCGACTTTAGTCGTATAAGCCTAGTTTTTCTCCAACGGGGTTAGGTTTTTCACCGGAGAGGGGCTCCCGAGCGTCGGGACCAACGACAAGTTAGGGGGTTCCATACCATGTGTGTACAAGTGTGTTATGAGTTCTGTATGGAAAATATTGCACTCTGAGGTGTGACCTCGTTCACCGACATCTACCTCTCTCTATAGAGTTTCATGACTTATAGCCTGAAAGTCCCATATCGGACAAACCGGAGGGAATCCTGTTAAGAGTTGAGTTATACCTTTGTATTGTGACTTACTAGGGCCTAGACTAACACAACCAAGCAACTAGTTGCACTTTTCTACCCCCTTTTGACGTTGGTACCGACTTTAGTCGTATAAGCCTAGTTTTTCTCCAACGGGGTTAGGTTTTTCACCGGAGAGGGGCTCGGGAGCGTCGGGATCCAACCACAAGCTAGGGGGTTCCATACCATGTGTGTACAAGTGTGTTATGGGTTTTGGATGGCAAATATTGCACTCCAGGGTGTGACCTGGTTCACCGACATCTACCTCTCTCTAGAGAGTTTCATGACTTATAACCTGAAAGTCTTACATCGGACAAACCGGAGGAAATCCTATTAAGAGTTGGGTTAGACCTTTGTATTGTGACTTACTATGGCCTAGCGTAACACAACCAAGCAACTAGTTACACATTTCTACCCCCTTTTGACGTTGGTACCGACTTTAGTCATATAAGCCTAGTTTTTCTCCAAGGGGGGTTAGGTTTTTCACCGGAGAGGGGCCCGGAGCATCGGGATCCAACCACAAGATAGGGGGTTCCATACCATGTGTATACAAGTGTGTTATGGGTTTTGGATGGCACATATTGCATTCCTGGGTGTGACCTGCTTCACCGACATCTACCTCTCCCTAGAGGGTTTCATGACTTATAGCCAGAAAGTCCCACATCGGACAAACCGGAGTGAAACCTGTTAAGAGTTAGGTTATACCTTTGTACTGTGACTTACTAGGGCCCATCCTAAAACAACCAATCAAGTAGGTACACTTTTCTACCCCCTTTTGATGTTGGTACCGATTTTAGTCGTATAAGCCTAGTTTTTCTCTAGCGGGTCTAGGTTTTCACCGGAGAGGGGCCCCGGAGCGTCGGGATCCAACCACAAGCTTGGGAGTTCCATACCATGTGTGTACAAGTGTGTTATGGGTTTTTGATGGCATATGTTGCACTTCGGGGTGTGACCTGCTTCACCGACATCTACCTCTCTCTAGAGAGTTTCATGACTTATAGCCTCAAAGTCCCACATCGGACAAACCAGAGGGAATCCAGTTAAGAGTTGGGTTATACCTTTTTATTGTGACTTCCTAGGGCTTATCCTAACACAACCAAGCAAATAGTTACACTTTTCTACCCCCTTTTGACGTTGGTACCGACTTTAGTCATATAAGCCTAGTTTTTCTCCAACGGGGTTATGTTTTTCACCAGAAAGGGGCTCCAGAGCGTCGGGATCCAACCACAAGTTAGGGGGGTTCCATACCATGTGTACAAGTGCGTTATGGGTTTTTGATGGCAAATATTGCACTCCGGGGTGTGACATGCTTCATCGACATCTACCTCTCTATAGGGAGTTTCATGACTTATAGCCTGAAAGTCCCACGTTGGACAAACGGAAGGGAATCCTGTTATGAATTTGGTTATATCTTTGTCAAGAGTTGGGTTATGGATAATATGGATGTCATATTTGGATTTCTCTCATTTGTCTTATCGATTTAGACATATTATTTGTCAAATTTCGATTTACGGATATATATATATATATGTGAATTATTTAATATTAAATGGAATAAGGAAAATAATTAATTATTATTTGAATTGAAGAATATTTTTAATCAATATTATTATTAATTATTCATTTATATTTATGTAAATAATTATTTGGATTCATAAAATAAATTTGCGTGATATCATAGGCCATAGGTTAATAGGATTGATAGTATAATATTTGTCAGTAAAGCATTTGTTGTTTCTAGGTAGTTCACCGCTAAGGAACGAAGAAGTTAAGCGTGCTGGGGTGGAGTAGTCTCAGGATGGATGACCTGTGGGGACGTGTCATTAGAAGAGAGTAATTTAGATTTTAATTAAGAATGCTTAGAGATAAATGTGTCTATAGTACGATTAACTAGTTAAAACATTAAAATACAAAAAAAAGATTTAAAAAAAATTAAAAAATTGAAAAAAAATGGGGTATAGGCCGACGGTATACCGTCGGCGTAGCTGGCTAGTACGCCGAGGGGGGGGGTGGCGTCGGCATCTAGTTTACGTGGAACGGACCCACACAATGGAACCCCGGAGGGAAATGATACGCCGACAGCCGCAATCCCTTCTCCGACGGACGTATACGTCGAGGGGGGTACGCTGACGGACACCGTCGGGGAAAGCCTACGCCGACGGAAATGATGGCTACGCTGAGGGGCTTCGGCCGTCGGCGTCTTTACGCTTTGCTGTAGTGATGGTGGTAGGCCCTAGCCTACTGATATCGTGTCTTCTTTCTTTGACGGTAGTATGTTGTTGGCTATGTTGATATGGTTGGCGCGGTTTCCATGAAGTTAACTCAATTGGAGAATGGCGGCGATGATATCCGCCTTACTGATATGTCATCATGACTTGGAGAAATCCAATACGGACCCATAATGTTCGGTGAGATCGCTTTCTCACGCGTGCGCGAGCGCTCACGCAGCTTGCTTCTCGCGTGCGTCAGCCTCTCAATTCCTTTTTTGTAGGGACCACTTGCATGTTTCATTTTGACTTTTCGGCGCACATGCATCATAGCGATTGGGTCACCTGTCCATTTTCTTCTTATATACATACATTCTCCTCGCTTCTCTCCTTTCACTTCCTATCGTTCCCTTTTTTCTGGTTTACTAAAAAAGGATGAAAGAAATGCTTTTCCAATCCGCGAACATTTGCTAAAACTCGCGAACCTTTTAAGCTTATGAACGTTGAACCCATGAACCTTACTTTTGATGTCAACATTTTCTCGAAATAGCATACCTCTCTTCCCTATATATCCATGTTATGGATATATATTTTGTAGGAAAATGCATGTTCTCGCTATGATGCTATTCCCTTTACGTGCCAGAACCAAAAAGATTTGAATTTTTTAGAGTAAATGAAAATAGGTGGGAAATAGGAGACACATACTTTCTATTTCATTTTTATGGAAATTCGTATTTCTTATGAAAAAGAATTCTTAGGTCAAAATTATTTTGAATTCCCTTTTAGGGCTAGTGGTTTTTTTAGGGGAAATAATAACGGGCGGGGCAAAACACTTTCTACTAGTATTAAAAAAATTAATAAATATAACTAAGACTTTCTACTAGTATTGTATTTGATTGGTGACTTTCTTGCTAGGTGTTTCATTACTTATTCCGGTAGTTTTTTAGCATGTTAACTTGTGGGCTACATACTTGGTAACATGTTTACTGGTTTCATTATTGGTAACTATTTTACTAGGTGCTTGGTGACATATTCTACTAGTTTTAGCATCGTAACTTGTGTGGTAGATTTACTAGTTTTAAGATTGGCAAATTTCTTAGTACACTCTTGGTAACATGTTCTTAATTTTATATTAGGTTTTAGTACACTCTTAATACACTCCAGGGATGGTGTGGCGGCCATGGTCTACGGGCAGTGGTCCTATGTTGGTTGGGCTACATGAAACTGGGTCGGGCGGCGTTGCAGCTCGAGGTTGAGTGGTGTTATTTCAGGGTGGCGGCCCCGGAAGGCGGTGTCAGTTGAGTGTGCATGACATGCTGGAGCGGTGGATGTCGGGGTGGCGGCCCCGAGAGTTTCATAGCTTCGAGAGCATTGTCCTTGTGCTTATGGGCGACGAGGTTGCTCTTGCCGTTGGTCCTTAGCGCACACCTTTGTTGGAGCGTACCGGGTCTGCTCCTCCCTTAGCACGCGCTACTTCTTCTCTTCGACAGTGGTATCTTCTTTGTGTCGTTGACGGGTGGGTGTGGCCCTGTGATGTTGGTGTTTGGGTGGGATTGGCCCTGTTTGTATCCATTTCAGCCCGATTTTTTTTTCACTAATTAACTGGGCATCATCTTCTTAATTAATGGATACGGAAAAGTTTTTGCCTTCGTTAAAAATAACAAAGAATTCGCATGCTAAAGTATCGGCAATAATTTCAAAGCACAAACCAATACGAATTATCTTTCCGTCGAGCGCGCGAGCGCTCGCTCGCTTTGTGTTGGCGTGCGACACTGCTTGAATGTTCGGTCCTCTGCTATATTTCCTTTTCTCGTATGAACACGCACCCTGGTCCTCCTATTCCCTTTTCCTTTCACTTCGTATATCGCAAATCAGCCATGCATGCAGCAGACGGGAAGTAGCTTTTTGTCGGGCCATGCACATGCACTGCACACAATTTCTCGATTTTTTTCTCTCTTCGTTTAACTAGCTTTTATCGTTAAGATTACAAAAAGGTGAACAATAGAACTTGAAACGATAGGGTCATTTGAACATTCGCGCGAAAACGCTCAAGCAGTAAAAGCCGATTTGACATAGGGGAGGTTGGGCGCAACGCTCCAGCAGGCGCAGGAAAATAGCGCTCGTAAATTGTTTTCCTAGCGCGGGCAAAAGCGGGGATACACGCTATCTTTCATGCCCGATCTCCAGCACGCTCTATAAGAAGACATGCGTCTATGCCCTGCAACTGCCAGGAAACCCCCTGATCTAGTGGCACCCCGTTGTCGCGGCGCCCCACCTCTGATGTCGGGATATCTTTGCGCCACCATGGTCCGTTTAGAACCTCCGACTACCACGGCGTGCGCGCGGCCGTTGGTCACCTTCTACACATAGATCGGCTCCGCCGGCTACCGTTCTCCCTCGGGACCTACGAGATGACGCACGACGCGGCTTGGCTGCTCACAGCGGTGGACCAAGGCCCTAGCCAACCCTAGCCTTGGCCCGGAGCGGGCCATGTCGCTGTGACTTGATGAGCAAGTGTATCATGTACTATATAGGTATTGTATCTACAGTCAGTGAAGGTGGCCCGAGGCTTTGGGGTTTCATGCCGCTGGCTGCCCATGCTGGGATATGAACTTCGACGATGTTGCCAACCTGACACCTCACGCCTCTGCCCCACGTTGTGACAGACGCGGACCAGCAGGGCCACCACCAGCACCAATGCCGCGTCATCATCATCGAGGCGGACGAACGTGCCATGGCGGCATGGCGCCTTAATTTCCCATGGGACATGGAAGATGAGGTGAACTTATATGTAGAGGCGGGTGCAAGAGAAGGCCGAGAGGATGGCGAAGCGGGAGCATAAGGTCTTTATCGAGGAGCGGCTACATACTTGATAACATATTCACTAGTTTAAGATTGGTAAGTTCTCGCATAGGCTAGTTTTAAATAACTAGCCTAGCAATTGAAAATTGATAAGTTGTGTGCTACACGCTTGGTAACAAGTTTAGTATTATTATGATAACATATCCCACTAGTTTTTGTTTGGTAATTTTTGTGCTTAATAATTGATAACATATTCACTAGTTTAAGATTGGTAAGTTCTTGCCTAGTATTTTGGTAACATATTATACTACTTTTAGGTTGGTATTTTTTGCGATTGATACTTGATAACATCTTAACTAGTTTAAGATTGGTAGGTTTTTTCATACGATTTTGGTAAGATATGCGACTACTTATTAGCTTGGTAACTTTTGTCTTAAACAAATGGTAATATTTATTTCTAGTTTTAAGTTTGGTAAGTTCTTTGCTATGTGCTTGGTATCTTATTGTTATTCTACTAGTTTTTTTTCCTGGTACCCTATGTGTTGATTGTTGGTAACGAAATTAATAGTTACCAAATAAGGTTTGTAAGTTATTTGTTGGGCTACTGTTTACATTTTGTTTCTACAATTTTTTAAGCTGATAACTTATGTTCTATATACTTGCTAAATTTTTTATTAGTTGTACAAGTTCTTAGGTTGGAACTTTTTTCCATCATTTTATCAAGTACGATGAATGAAAATTACCAACCTTTAAAAACAATTTTTTTAAGAATGTTATAAAGTACAATGAATCAAAATTACCAACCTTTAAAAACCTATTTTTGTAAGAATGTTATCAAGTACGATGAATAAAAATTACCAACCTTTAAAAACTTATACTTTTTTAAGAATGTTATCAAGTACGATGAATGAAAATTACCAACTTTTGAAAACCTATATTTTTTAAGAATGTTATCAAGGGTGATGATAGAAAATTACCAACCTTGAAAAACCTTTTTTTAATAATGTTATCAAGTACGATGAATGAAAATTACCAACCTTTAAAAACCTATATTTTTTAAAAGAATGTTATCAAGTACGATGAATGAAAATTACCTACCTTGAAAACCTATATTTTTTTAAGAATGCTATCAAGGGTGATGAATGAAAATTACCATCCTTTAAAAACGATTTTTTTTAAGAATGTTATCGAGTACGATGAATGAAAATTACCAACCTTTGTAAACCTATATTTTTTAAAAGAATGTTGTCAAGTGTGATGAATGAAAATACCAATCTTTAAAAACCTATATTTTTTAAGAATGTTATCAAGGGTGATGAATGACAATTAAAAACCTTTTAAAACCTATATTTTGTAAGAATGTTATCAAGGTTGATGCATAAAAAATACCAACTTTTAAGAAAATATATTTTTAAGAATGTTACAAAGGGTGACGAATGAAAATTACCAAACTAAAAATATATATTTTTTAATAATGTTATCAAGGGTGATGAATGAAAATTACCAACCTTTAAAAACCTATATATTTTTTAAGAATGTTATCAAGTGTGATGAATGAAAATTAACAACCTTTAAAAACCTATTTGTTAATGTTATGAAGTGAGGTTAATGAAAAATACCAATCATGATGAATTATAATTACCAACATAAAAAACATGTTTGAGAATGTAATCAAGTGTGCCGAGGGAAAATTACACAAGCCAAAAAACCTACTTTTTGTTAAAGTTATCAAGTGTGTTGAGCAAAATTACCACACTAATTTTTTTGTTGCCAAGTTTTGACAAATGAAAATTAACAATCTAATTTTATATTGGCAATGTTATCAAGTGTGATGAATGAAAATTACCACCCCAAAAAACCTCTGTTTTACAATTTTATCAAGTGTGATGAGTGAAAATTACCAACCTATTTTCCTATTGACAATGTTATCAAGTGTGATGAATGAAAACTACCAAACCAAAAACCTTTCTGGCAATGTTATTGTTATCAAGTGTGATGAAGGAAAATTACCATCCCAAAAACCTATTTTTTATAATATTTTTTATGAAGTTAGATGAATAAAATTATGAAGTGGGATAAAACATTTTTCAAGAATGTTATCAAGTGTAATTAGTAAAAACTACCAAACTAAAAACCCTAGTGCATATATGTTATGAAGTATGATGAATTAAAATTAACAACACAAATTTTTTTTTTGATAATGTTACCAAGTATGATGAATGAAAATTACGAACCTAAAAACCGTATTAAGAATTTTATCAAGTGTGATGAATAAAAATTACTAGACCAAAAACCCTTTTTGGTGTAATGTAATCAAGTTTGATGAGTGAAAATGAACCATCTAATTTCCCATTGACACTTTTTTATCAAGTGCGATGAATGAAAATTACTAACCCAAAAACCATTGTGGTAATGTTATTAAGGGTGATGAACAAAAATTATCAAGTCAACCACCTATTTTTGATAATGTTTATCAAGTTTGATTTTTGAAAATTACCAACCTAATTACAATATTACCAAGCGTGATTAGGGTGATGAATGTAAATTAAATTATTAACTAGTGTGATGAAAGAAATTTCTCAAACCTAAAAACCTTTTTGAGAAAGTTTATCAAACGTGATGAATGAAAATTACCAACATAAAACCCTTTCTGAGATTGTTTGTCAAGTGTGATGTATGAAAATTACCAACATACAAACCCTTTTGAGAATGTTGAGGATGTTTAACAAGTGTGTTGAATGAAAAATACAATCTCAAATATCGCATTTTTCATAATGCTTTTTTACCAAGTACGATGAATTAAAACTAGAAACCTAAATTCTTATTGACAGTGGCTCGACGCAAAGAGATTTCGACCTTTTAGAGGAATATCAAGGCAAAAACAAGGCAATGAGTGTTATGAAATATTTACGGAAAAAACCTCTTAAAAAGAATGTAAAAAATTATCAAAATTATTAAGATGTACTTTATCTTTGAGACGACAATAAAATAATTTTGTCTTATACTTTAGCCTGTACAAAAGAAAGTGTTTCATTTTCTATATTGTTTTCACACATCATACTAAACAAAAAACATACTACTCTATATTTTTTTATATAGACCACAACCACGTATAGATTTTTTTTTTTTATATATTGTAGTATTTCATTTTTGTCCCTTTTTTAATTTTACACTAGTTGGAAGTGGTTTTTATTCTCCCACCCTTTTATCTTTTTACCCTAAAAAGTAACTAGCCCAAAAAGAGAATTAAATTTTGTTCATATGGATTTTTGCAAGTAAAAGAAACAAAATTCTTTTTTCTTTTAACCAACTAAAGGGAATAAATTTATAAAATATTGTTAAATTTTTTATTACAAAGGAATTTTTTCGCACTAAAGTAGAATTATTGTTTCATTTTTGTGGCACCAACTGCGCGTGTAGAAATGTACTAGAACAGTACGCGCGTAACAACTTTTGGAAAAAAGGGAATATGTACATAACGTCTTGTTGACCGTAAGAGGTTTCGTGTGTGTCAAAACGGAGCATTCCTAAAACAGAATACGTGCGCGTGCTAATTTCCTTTTTTTAGGAAGATCACCTGGTCGGAAAACCGTTCGAAGGTTCGCGTTCCGTCGCGCGCTCGTAAGGTAGAGGCGCCCCTATGGAATTAAAATTTTAATGATATGTTGATTTGCTAATACCTTAGGAATTAATATTTTTTAAAATAACTTTATACTAGTTGGAAGTGGGATTTTCCATCTCCCACCCAATTTAGTTTTTACCCTAAAATATCACTAGCCCAAAAAGTGAATTATTTTTTGACCGGAGGTGTCTTTTGCAAATAAAAATGTAATATTGTTTTGCCGCTTAAGGGAATAACTTCGCTCCATTTTTGTTATTTTAAATTCAATGTACGGGAATTGATTTTGGCACAAACCCAGTGCGATCCTAAATAAAGGGAATAGAATGCAACTTCTTTGCTGAAGTTTTTGGCGTGAACAGTTCGCATGCGAGCAAAAAAGGAAATCGAGCGATCCTACCACATTAGGCGTTTATGTATTCTTAAAATGGAATAGCGCGCTAATCGCTTCCTTCCTTTTTCTAGCGAAAAACGTCTAGTCGGAAAACCGATCGACCGAATCGATTCGGTTGCGCGCGCGCAAGCTAGTCCAGCCCAATGTTCGGGTGCTTTGTGTTACACACCCTCTGCCGGCTGGCCGGTCCCGAGGCTGCGTAGCATATTTGAAGTAGTAAATGCAACAGAGGTGTAGGCAAAAGATACTCTTTATTGATCTCTTGTGTGTCCACCTTACGAACAATATTGCCTTGCTTTATATAGGGGAAAAGATAGATCCCACAAAACCCTAAACTTGGGAGTCAAGTTGGGCTAACGTGGACCAGACATGCACCACCGAAGTGGGCTGCGCCGGTCACACGGACCAAGTTTCCTAACACTCCCCCTTGGGATTTATCCGTATAGCTATGTCTCAAAACTCCGAAAAACCCAATGGAAAAAATATGGAGAAAAGCACCTGGTATACTTTTACTATGTTGCACGAATTGCCTCATTAAAAATCTTATGTGAGAAACTTCATAAAAACCCACTAAAGGGAAAAAAGAGTACAACTCACTTAGCTTTACAGTCAAGTACTCAATCATCGGGATCGAGATTTCAGCGATGAGTTTGTGAAGATTCTCCCCCTGAACCTTGTATCTCTCTAAGTCTCATCATACCAATTCCACGAACACATCTCTCGAAAGAAGATGCTGGTAATGATTTAGTGAACAACTCAGCAAGATTTCACATGACTTAGTATGCAAGATTCTTAGTTCGTTCAACTTTTGCAATTCATGTGCATAGAAGAATTTGGGGTCAATATGCTTTGCGAGGTTGCTCTTCACATAACCCGTCTGGACTTGTGCAACACAAGCGACATTATCTTCATAGATGATAGTTGAGGTTTGGACGGTGTTCAGCCCACATGTCAGCTGGATGTGGCCGATCATTCGTCGAAGCCATGCACACTCGCGTGATGCTTCATACAATGCTATGATTTCCGAGTGGTTCGTAGAAGTTGTTACTAAAGTTTGCTTAGACAATTTCCAGGAGATTGTTGTTCCACCACAAAGGAAAATATATCCAGTCTGAGACTTTGCAGTATGCGGGTCTGACAAGTACCGAACATCAGCGTATCCTACAAGTGTAAGATCTTGCTTCCTCCGAAAAACAAGCCAAGATATTTGGTCCCTTGGAGGTATCGAAAGACGTCCTTGATACCTTTCCAATGTCTATTGGTAGGCTCAGAACTGTACCTTGCAAGCAAATTGAATGCGAACGTGATGTCTGGCCGTGTACAATTCGCGAGGTACATGAGAGCGCCAATTGCACTCAGGTAGGGGAATTCTGGTCCCATAACTTCCTCCCCCTCTTCTTTAGGCTTGAACGGGTCCTTGTCCCGCTGTAAAGATCTCCCAATCATGGGGGTCTTGGAAGGGTATGCCTTGTCAAATCCAAATCTTTCTAACACCTTCTGGGTGTAGACAGACTAGTGCATTAAGATCCCATCAGGGGAATGCTCAAGTTGTAGACCTAGGCAGAACTTGGTTTTGTCTAAGTCTTTCATCTCGAATTCTGACATCAGGTAGGAACTCGCTTCCTCAATATCCTCAGGTGTACCGATTAGGTTCAAATCATCCACATACACCGAGATAATACAGAAACCATCTTGTGATCTCCGTATAAAAACACATGGGCAAGCTTCATTGCTCGTGTAGCCCTTCTGGTAGAGGAAATCGCTTAAACGAGTATATCACATCCTACCCGACTGTTTGAGTCCATACAGTGACTTCTTAAGCTGAACACTGTACAAACTTCTATTTGCTCTACCTTGGTTCGGAACAGGAATACCTTCGGGTACCTTCATGTATATGTTCGAATCCAAGTTACCATAAAGGTAAGCGGTGACAACATCCATCGGTTTCATTTTCAAGTCCAAGTTTACTGCCATTGAGATCAAGTATCTAAAGGTAATTCCATCCATGACAGGTGAATAAGTTTCCTCAAAGTCGACACCTGGTCGCTGAGAGAAACCTTGAGCAACGAGCCTTGCTTTGTACCGTACTATCTCGTTATTTTTGTTTCTCTTTCTAACAAAAACCCACTTGTGTCCAACATGGCGTATGTGGGAAAGAGTTAGACAAACATGTCCAAACACCTCTCTTTTGTTAAGAGATACTAACTCGGTAGTAATTGTCTTCTGACAATCTTTCCAATCCGAGCTCTTCTTACAATCAGCAAGCCTGTTAGGCTCGGGGTCAGGATCTATGATTGAGGCAATTTTAATGGCAGAATATATGTCGACATTTGCCATGGCTCGATTAATTGACTCACCAGAATCAACATAGTTAATGGCCATTTCGTCATGGAGTGCATCAGGCACATTTCCTTCCTCCACCGGATTTCCCAATCCAGGAGCAAGGTCCTTTAGCTTTCCCGCTCCAATGTGTGCGCGTATCGTTCGGTATTTCCGATATAGGAAAATTCAAGTCCGGAATTTCGTGCACTGAAACTTCCGTGCTTGTGCCAGGTCTCGAATGGCTCCCCTCTTGAGGGGAAGTCTGTGATAAATCTCTCTTGTCCTTTTTCTTCGGGCGTCCCCGGGTACTTTGGATTTTGAGGAACCGGATTCCGCGTCCTTTTAGGCCTAAGGGCGTGAGCGGGTATATCTTTGTATTTCTTTGGTATTTCAACCCTTTCCAGTGCATTGCGTGCAGGCACATGTGGCTTTGTCAGAGTCTTTAGATCACTAAAATGATCAGGCAGTTGATTCGCTAATGAATGCAAATCTATTATCTTTTGGACTTCTCTATTGGACTCAGCAGTGCGTGGGTCATGAGCGTGGATCCCCGTGGCTTGCCACGTGATTTCTCGACTTTCATCATCAAGGGATTGATTATCACCCCCTAAAGTCGGGAAAAGATCCTCGTAAAAAATACAATCAGCGAAACGGGCCGTATGACAGTCACCTGTCGCGGGGTCCAGAAAGCTGATTATAGACGCAATCTCATAACCAACGTATATCCCCGACTTACGGAGCGGTGCCATCGCTGATCACTGAGGGGGTGGTATTGATACATATACCTGGCAACCGAACCTACAAAGGTGGGAAATTTTCGATGCCAACCCTTGCGCAAGCTGCATAGGTGAGTGGATGTTGTAGGCCGACGGTCGAAAGTTGATGAGATTGGCCGCGTGTAACACTGCGTGACCCCAACATGTAGTTGGTAAATTACAACCCTGAAGGAGAGGTCTGGCAATGAATTTAATTCTTTTAATCAATGCCTCCACAAGTCCATTTTGTGTGTGGACATGCGGTACAGAGTGCTCAAGTTGCCGCTAAAATGTGAGAAGATGCCGATTGTTTTTCAATTATATGTGTAGAATATTCGTATTTGAGCTGGTGTCACGTTCGAAGTAATAGATAAGTGAAAATATCTTTATCCGCAAAACAAAACGAGACATATCTTTTGTTGTTGTTGCCCAATCTTTTATGGAGAAGCCCCATCTGAGTATTTAGGATAAACAGAAGGGAAAAGGGTTGGAGTTGGTTGACACCGCATGCAACTGCAAGGCAGCCATATAATGTTGAAAAATAATCATCATCCCTAGCATTGACAGTATTATTCAACAGTTCTACAATCAGAGTATGGTTTGACCGTTGACACTCTCACAAGAATTTATACCAAATCTAGACACTAGCGTTATCCTTTTACTTGAGGCCGGCAGCGGCGGCGGCAGCGATTGCCCGTCGTCCCGTATGCGTGGACATTGGACGAGACCAGAGCACGATACGGAGGAAACATGGACAAACCGTAGAAAATTAAGGGCGAATCAGAACTCAGAAAGCACAAGTTCTCTCGGGAAAAGAGAAAGACCACTCAGAAGCAGAAGAGATAACATCCAAGATAATTCTGAAATTGGCTTCTCGTGTGCCCTTAGTTTTCCACGTTGACCAGTTAGGCAGACATGCACTAACCATAAAATCGTTTACTTAGCTAACACCTAGTAGTACAAATTAGTAGTACTACACTACTACTACAAATAAACCAACACAGCATCATTCCATCTCATTCAATCAGGCTCAGGCTTCAAGCAACCTCAAGTTTCTGACCATGGCTGCCGAAACCAGCCCCGCGGGTTTCAGATTCACACGAATCCCCAAGCTCCTCGCTCCCTTCCTGCTCTTCGCGGTCATCGGCATCCTCGCCCCAGCAGTCAAGCTCGTCTACGTCAACCCGCTCACCGCCGAGATGTCGCGCCATCTCACCGAGATGGAGGGCCACACGGACCCCGCGAGCACAGAGTACGCCAGGCTTCTGCAGCAAACGCAGCATGACGCTGCGAAGCTCCTCGTCATCTCCATCGCCATCACGCTCGTCACTCTCACTCTCGCCTTCGCCAAGCAGATCGCCGCCCGCTTCGCGGCCTCCCACACCACCAACTCCGGCCACTCGCTCGCCGAATACCTCCGCGAGGTGACCAAGTGGCATAATCTGAAAATCCCTGCCATCGCCACCACTGCCATCGTCATCATATCCCAGCTCCTGTCGGTGGCGCTCCTGGGTGCTACTTTCCCCACCGCGATGCACGACCTCGGGTTGCTCTCCGTGCAAGGCTCTCTATTCCTCGTCGCCTTCATGGCCTTCCTCAACTTGGGCTTGATGGCCCTTATAAACCTCGGCGTGAGGAGGAAGGACTGCTCTGTGATGGTGATGGCGACGCTCCTTTTGCCGGCTCTTCTGATTCCGGTGTGCGCGTTCGGGCTATTGCATCTGTACACGAGGCAGGTCATGGGGTTGGGGCTGTCCCTGCTGTCTGTCTATGATCTTCTGCAGGGTGTGCAGGACCAACTCTATCTAGCGGCAGCCTGCGTGTACTGCTACTACTGCTACCAGTCCGAAGCCATGAAAGAGACCAAGGAGATGGCGGTGGCTTGAGAGATGCGGAAATGCAAAGTAGCTCTTCGTTCAAAATGTAATAAAAATATCGAATTTGCTAGTAATTCTCAGCTAGCTAAAGCCGTTGGATTTGTGTGCCAAGATTTGTACAGAATTTTATCGTTTGTCTCCCGATTTGTACGACATGTTAGGGCATCCCTCGTGTAACGCAACGGCACTACAGCAGCCTGTTGATAGTTGATACATGGGCTTTTGTCTTTTCATGCAAGTCTCCCGATTGGGCCTTAGGAACACGTGTTTCTTTTTCCAATTCATGTACTACAGGAGTGTATAGACCTTGTATTTGTATATGATTTTTTCCCTATAAGTTTAATTTCAGTTTTTTCGGGTTGACATGCGTCACGACTAACATTTTTTTAATGAGATTTTTCTATTGCATATGTGGTTGCATTGCATTTGTGTTGCTTTGTTGCATGTTGGCTTTATATTGTATTACTTTTGTCGTAGGAATTAGCGTATTTTGTGTCCACTCCTTGGCATGTCTTGTTTCAAAATAAAAATCTCTTGCACGCCCCTTTTGAGACTTACTATGTCAGTTGATTTTCTTTCATTAAACGGTTTTTTCCAAGTGCACCATGGTTCTAAGCGAACTTTTTAGCTACAATGTGGTCTAATTTTAATTAACGTTTCCAGCTGCACCATGGTTCTAACTCAATATTTTTAGTTGCGGCTTGCCTCTTCTCGGGTACATGAGAGCTAACTTAGGGCTCAGTCAAGTTTGCAGCCATCAGATGTGTACCGAGACTCATGGAGCTGGAGTTTTTGTTTTTCTAGGGAAGGAGAGGCTAGAATGGGCTTCATTTATTTGGACCGCCTTTTGTTTGACTGTTTTGTACCTCCTAGGGGCTAAGGACCTTTTCTATTTGTGTATTTTTTAGCCGACTTGATTTTTTCTTTTGTGGGATTTTGTGTGTGTGTGGTTTTTTTGCTGTATATTTATTAGAGTTTTTTCCTTTTTATTTTTTTATGTGTCTTAATGGGTTGCAATTGAGATATTTTTACTAGTTGCAAGTATGGTTGTAATTGATATAATTTTTCTAATTGCATGTAGGGTTGCAAATAAATTTTTCTCTAGTTGCAAGTGTGTTTGCAATTGATATTTTCTCCAGTTGCAAGTATGGTTGCAGCTAATATTTTTTCCAATTGCAAGTGTGGTTGCAACTGATATTTTATTGAGTTGCAAGAGGAGATGTAATTCACATGTTTTCTCCGGTTGGAAGGACGGTTGCAACTAATATTTTCTCTAGTCGTGAGTGCGGTTACAATTGACATTTCCTCTAGTTGCAAGTGAGGTTGCAACTGAGATATTATTTCTAATTGCAAGCGGTTGAAAAAAATGTCAATTACAACTGCACTTGCAACTGAAAAAGCATGCTAATTCGAAGAAATATCTCGGGTTGAAACGTAGCTATAATTTTTGATGTTTCATGTTGTTTTTATGCCAATTGCTACATGTTTTCTATACACTTTGCATTATTTTTATTGATTTACTGAAACTAACCTATTAACAAGATGCCACAGCGCCAGTTCTTGTTTTCTTCAGTTTTTGGTTTCAGAAAATCTGTTATGGAAATATTCTCGGAATTGAACGAAACGAAAGCCCAGAGTCTTTAAGGTCTATAACATACATGGAGTCCGGAGGATACCCGGAAGGGGGGCTCAGGGGCCCCCACCATAGGGCGGCGCGGGTCCCCCTGGCCGCGCCACCAGGTTGTATGGCCCCCCTGCCAGCCACGTACGTTGTCCTTTCGCCTATTTATACCTCTCCTCGGGTTAACCCTAAACACCCGAGCCTCTTTCCATGAAAAGTTCGACAGCCGCCGTCATCGTTAACCCTTGTTCGGGAGGGTTCTGAAGCTCTCCCCGGCACCCTGCAAAAAAGGGAATTCATCACCTGAGGGCTCTACACCATGCCTACCTCCGGAGTGATGCGTGAGTAGTTCATCCTTGGACTACTGGTCCATAGCAGTAGCTAGATGATTGTCTTCTCCTCTTTATGCCTCATGTTTAGATCTTGTGAGCTGCCTAACATGATCAAGATCATCTTATTGTAATGCTACATGTTGTGTTTGCTGGGATCCGATGAATATTGAATGCTACGGCAAGTGATTATCAATCTATCATGTTTATGTTATTTATGATCTTGCATGCTCTCCATTACTAGTAGATGCTTTGTCCAAGTTGACGCTTGTAAATAAAAGAGGGAGTATTTGTGCTAGATATTGGGTTCATTCCTCTCTTTTATCCACGCTCGAGTGACAGAAACGTAATGGATGGGGGATGTGTGATATCCCACAAGTATAGGGGATCGTGTGTAGCCTTTTCGACAAGTAAGAGTGTTAAACCCAACGAGGAGATAAAGGTAGGATAAGTATTCTCTCAATTTCTATCAACCACTGATACAACTATGTGCACACTAAACGTTCACTTTACCTAGGAAATAATACTAGAGAAACAATATGGGTAAACAAGATAGTTTTACAGGATAATAAATACATGAAAGTAAAGATAGTTGCTACAACAATAAAGTACACTAAATGACTATAAACTAACAGTACCATGATTGTGGGAAAGTGGTGGTAATTGTGATGGATTTTTTCGTGATCAAATAGTCAAATACATGGTTGATATTCCTCTTTTATGTGGGAGAGTGATACGTCATAAATGTATCCCTAATTTCTGATGCTCCATGATGATATTATGCCAATTGCTACATGTTTTCTCCCTTCTTTATGTCATTTTTATCAATTTTCCGGACTAACCTATTGACAAGATGCCACAGAGCCAGTTCCCTGTTTTCTGTTGTTTTTTAGTTTCAGAAAAGTTGTTCTGGAATAATCTCGGAATTGGAAAATTCGAAGCCCGGAAGTCCTATTTTCCCCGGAAGCATCCAGAAGACCGAAGAGCACTCGAAGAGGGGCAACAGGGGGGCCACCATAGGCTGGCGCGGGTCCCCCTGGCTGTGCCAGCTATGGGTGTGGGGCCCCCGGAGCTCCACCGCCTTTGCCCTTTCGCCTATTTAAGCCCCCCGGATGGAAAACCCTAAGTACCTGATCAAAATCCCCAAAAAAGTTCCGCAGCCTCCGTCACTGTCAACCCTAGATCAGGAGGGTTCTGGAGCTGTTTTCCGGCACCCTGCCGGAGAGGAAATCATCACCGGAGGCTTCTACGTCACCATGCCTGCCTCCGGAGTGATGCGTGAGTAGTTCATCCTTCAACTACGGGTCCATAGAAGTAGCTAGATGGTTGTCTCCTCCTCATATGCCTCCATGTTTAGATCATGTGAGCTGCCTATCATGATCGAGATTGATCTTATGTAATTCTATCTGCTGTGTTTGCTGGGATCCGATGAATATTGAGTTTATTCCAAATTAATTATATTCTTTATTGCATATGCTATTTTTGATCTTGCATGCTTTCCGTTGCTAGTGGTTGCTCTGGCCAAGTAGTTGCTAGTGACTCCAAGAGGGAGTATTTATGCCTGATAGTGGGTTCATGCCTCCTTGTTGCCTTGCTCGAGTGACAGAAACATGAAGGGGGAGGATGTGTCGTTGCCATTAGGGAGAAAACAGTGGTGAGAGTACTCGCGTGTATAATCATTGCTTACATTACACACTTTCTTTAATGCAATTATCTGTTGCTTGCAACTTAATTCTTAGGGGGGTTCGGATGATAACCTGAGGGTGGATTATTAGTCATAGATGCAGATGGATATCGGTCTAGGTATCTTGTTGTAATGCCCACACTAAATATCATAGTAATCATCATGTTATAATGTGCACTATGGTGCAACCTTTATTTGTCAATTGCCCAGCTGTAAATTGTTCACCCAGCATGTTATTTTTATGGAGAGACACCACTAGTGAACCTATGAACCCCGGTGTCGAATCTTTGACTCTACAAATCCCTTAGGTGACCCTATCGGGTTTCGACTAGGAGAACTCATGAGCACTGGTGGAATCGTCGGCTAGACAGGGGGCGAGATTTACCCAGGTTCAGGGCCCTCGTAGAGGTAAAACCCTTACTCCTGCCTCTGTCGATCTGTATTAGTCGAAAAGATCGGTTACAATGGTGATGGCTCGAGCCGAGAGTATGATCTCAAACTCAAGGTTTTGGTGTTGCGGTGTTGCTTGGTCCTCTACCGGTGGCTCTCCTGGCCTTATATAGGCGGCCAGGTCTCAAACCTTACCCGAAGAGGACTCGAATTCTAACCCTAGGTCGGTTACAAGTTTCCAAACTTAACCCGCAAGTTAGTGCGGGTGGGCTTTACGTGGGCCTTCTAGAATACTCCAAAGGCTCCTCTTCTTGGGCCTTAACCTTGGGCCTGAGATGGGGTGTCCTTACCCGCGGTGTCCAGGATCCATGCCTTCGTCAGTAGCCCCCGAGCGTTTGCTCGAGTGGTTTTTTTTCCAGTCGAGTAGATGGTCAAATCTTGGCCTTTCCTTCCTGTGGATAACCAGCTTGGTTGTTTTCCTGTTTAGAGGGCGTGTACCCTGTATAATAAGTTTTCATACTCGAGTATCGAGCAAAGCAAGTGTCTGTTTCTATGGCTTTTTATCGCAGAAGGATGAGGCGTAGTAGCTTGGCTCTCCCGAGAGATCAGGGCCAATTAATTGCGACTAGGGCAAAAGCATTTCTGGCCTACACAGATTCGAGACCTCCGACTCGAATCCGGTAAGGTGATTGTTGCGACTGGGCCGTCGTGGTCTTATCGAGTCGAACTTAACCTACGGTAGTACCCGGCGCGTCCGCTAGGATTTTTCTTCGTGTTGTTGACACGGAATCATGCCGGAGGACGCAGCTTCGAGTGCGATTCCATGCCCTCAAGAGAGATCTTTCGGGTCTTACCTTCATATTCGAAGAATATGGCATCTGGATGTGCCTAGTCGGCTGAACAATCCAGGTTTTTATGATGTGAAAATATCATGCGAGTGAGAAAAGGCAGGTTCTGCCTACTCGTGTAATTTTTGAGCGAGTAGTTCTTATATCCATACGAAAGAATTTTCGTGTTTAGGAGTTTTATGCCCGTATGAAAGAATTTTCATGTTTGGGAGATCGTGCCCATACGAAAGAGTTTTCGTGTGCAGGGTATTTTTTCCTATTGTAAAGGAGTCTTGCCTTCATGATCTGCTCATGAAAAGGTTGTTTCTATTCGAAGGAGTTTCGTTCATACGAAGTTATTTTCGCGTTTGAACTTTCCATTCGGAACTTTCTTTGTCTTGATGATGCACGCTATGACGTCATGGCGCACTTTTCTCCTCCCGATGGGACGTGACGGAGTGCGAGCAGATGGGTTGGCCCACATGGTCAGCTTTTTGACCGGGAAACGAGACGTCGTTCCCGGTTTTTACGCGAACCGCGCAGTAAATGCGCACGATCTTCTGTTGAGATCGTGGCAGGAAACAGCGTTCACCGCCTCTTCGTTTCATCTTCACACGTGGTGGCAGCGATGAGCGACACGTGGTGCATCGAGTGGCCAGGATTGATTCGCTCCGTGTATAAGTACGGGTGTTTGCGCTGCGGTAAAACTTTCCCAGCCTCCATCTCAAATCCATCTTCTTCCTCGCGCTCGTCTTCTTCCTCGCGCTCGAGCTCGTGCTGTTAGTCATGGCTGGAGGCAAAAGACGTGGCGCTGCCATTTCCGCATCCGGGGAAGCTTCCGTGCAAACTGCGCCGCACTCGGGAGACTGGCGTTCGCCCAACACCACCGCGAAGAGCATCAAGGAGATGCAGCGGGAGGGGCTGCTGCCGGCGGAGTCCGAGAAGCGGGTGCGCCTCGGAAAGAAGGAAGAGGTACCCAATCCGCAAGCAAACGAGCGCGTGGTCTTCGCGGACCACGTGTCTCGCGGTCTTTCCTTTCCCCTCCATCCGTTTCTTGTCGGGTTGCTGTATGTCTATGGCATACAGCTTCACGATCTTCCTCCGAACGCGGTGCAACACATATCGTGCTTCATCGTGTTCTGCGAATGCTTCCTTGGCATTCGCCCACATTGGGCGCTCTGGAAGGCCCTCTTCAAAGTCCGGATCTTTCGCGAGAATTCGCGGGTAGACTCCGAGCCCGGCGAGCCGCTACGTACGGGTGGCTTTGGTATCCAAGCAAGATCGGAGTCCAGCTACTTCAGCATGTACTTCATCGACTCCGCGCAAGGCTGGAGGAGAAAATGGTTCTACGTCATCGACAACAGCTCGGGTGGGATCGTAGAATTCCACCCGTTCGCTGTTCTGAAGAGGCGGAGGTCCTGGTCGCACAAGTTGTCAACCGAAGAAACCCAGGTCATCGCGCCGCTACTCGCAAGAGTGACAGCCCTCCGCGTTCAAGCTGCTGGAGTTGTACTCAATGGGCTGCACCTGGCGAGTACCTTTCTGAAGCGCAGGATTCAACCTTTGCAGCTCAGGCCTTCCACGATGTGGGAGTATCAAGGCTCTGAAGATCCTAGCCGAGTGAGTCGCGAAGAGCTTTCGAACGTCGAGTTCGAGAAGAAGATCGCGGCTATCACTAGCCTGGAGGCGGGAGAGAAATTCTCCGAGTGCACAGTCGCGGCCTTTGACGCGTCGAAGCCTCTGCCAGCCGCGGTGAGTTTATTTTTCTTCTCTTCTTTTATTTTCTTTATTTCCTTGCTTGTTCTGAATTCCAGTCGATTGAATTTTCCTTTGCGTTCTTCTGTGTTCTTCCATAGAGTTTGTCCCTGGCCACCTGCTACCCTTCTGTATCTGGGGCGGAAGCCTCAGAGTTATTGGCGAGTAACTTGGATGCCCCAGCCGACACCAGTGTCGCCGACGCTTCTTCGAGCTCCGACCAAGATTCTTCGGATGACGCAGGAGACTCGGGTGGTGATCGGTATAAACGCCGTCGGGTAGAAGGTGATGAGGCCACTTCTAAGGACAACTCCTTGGAAGAGTCGCCCGAGAAGGAGCCCATCCACGCTACTCCTCTGCAAACGCGCGCCCCTTCCTCCTCATTCCCAGTTATCCAGACCGCCTGGAAAGCGGATATGCTGGATGAGGATGAAGACGATGAGTAAGTTTTTCTCCTCGTTCTTAGTCGAACGTTTTCCCTTTGCATCTGTGTTGACGCTTCGTCTTTTGTTGCGGCCTGCAAACCATTAGTCCTCGCAGGTACGCCTCTTCTCTTCCTCCCGAAAGGAAGAGTAAGGTAGGAGCTGCGGATGAGGCTCCCACTGCAGGCACCGTCCAGAATTCACCCAGCGTAGCCCCCAAGGCGGCGACTTGGAACATGAAACTCCTAGTTTAGCTGTCGGGGCTTCAGCTTCAAAGGAGGTGTCGAGTAGCTCCGCAGATCCCCTCTCCCGTGCCAAGGGCCAGGTAAATTCTGTTACTTGTCTTTAATTTGTTTATCGGGTGCACGACAGTGCTCTCGATGGGAGTAGCCCCCGAGGCTGCAGTCGATCACATGTGATCGGCTACAGGCTCAAAAACTGTCTTTTCCTTCTTCTTGATTTTATCGGGTGCACGGCAGTGCTCCCGATGGGAGTAGCCCCCGAGCCTGTAGTCGATTGATTGTAATCAGGTACAGGCTCCAATTCTTCTCTTCTAATCCCTCTATCTCTGAATTTCTTGCAGTCGCTCATTGACTCCCTTGCGGCGATTGGGCGCCGTGTTGTCCTTGCCGAATCTGACTGTTCGTTCCTTCGAGCGGAGCGCAGTCGACTTCTGAAACGAGCTTCTTCGAAGTAAGCTCAGCCCCCTTTCTTTTTCTGTTTGCACCTTTCCCATTAGTTCTTCGATTCTGATAGATATTGTCGTGCAGCTCAACTTGAGTTTTCGAAGACCGAGAAGGACGATGCTTCTACTCGGGCAATAGCTCTAGAGGCTGAGCTGGCGGCTGTTCGCCAAGATCTGGAATCCTCCCGCATGTTTTCGGCTGACCTTGAAGGGAAGCTTGCTTCTTCCCAAGAGGCCTTGAAGAAGTTGGAGACGGCCAGCACCAAGGCGGATGCTGATCTTGTCGATTTTATCCGTCCCCTTGCCGGGCGCTTTGCGGGTGAGTTATTTTGGGTTTATAATTTGTCTTCTGCTGTCTTGATTTTTCACGCTCTTCTTCTTTTTAGGTCTTTTGGGTGTTCCTCTGGAGCTTCCAGGAATCCAGCGGGTGGACGCGCTGACGGATTCCCTTGCCCAGCTCAGGAAGCATGCCGAAGGAATTTGCTCCTTGGTTGGCAACGCCACTCAAGTGTTGACGCAGCTGCATGGTCGCCTTCTCGTCAATGCTTCCTCTCCATCCGCGCTAGGTGACCTGCTGAAGATCTTCTCGGAGAGCAATCTCCTGGATGCCTACGCGGTTGCTCAGTCGGAGTCTGGGGCGAAGACGGCCATCCAGTTCGCGCTGGCGCATGGAGTTAGCGGCTTGGAGGAGGCTTATTCGGATCTCCCAGTCGACCCCTCCACGGGCAAAAAGGTACGGCTCTCTCGTTTTGGCGAGCCAGCCGCCATCCTTGCTCGGAAGCTGTCTGAGCTGTTTGCTCGACTTAAAGGAGGGACGAGTGCCACGAGTGGGACCACCACTGTAGCTTCTTAGGCTTGCATTTCTTTTGCTTTACCAGCTTGATTGTAATGAACCTTGGGATGTATTCCCGTATTTTCACTGTCTTTAATCGAGGTGTTCTTCTGAAAATGCTTCTTGCAATTGTTTTTCTTCTCCCGATGGGAGTAGCCCCCGAGCACCTATTGAATAGGTGGTGAATATATCTCGCGTAGGGCACCTTATTCCTTTAATCTTCTTTTTGTTCTTCAGGTAGCCGAGGTGGCCGCAGAACCCTCAAGTGGACCTGCTGCCCGAGCTGATCCACTTGTTGCCGCTGTTGGGACTTTGGCGGGGCTCCGTGATCGTGTAGCCGATGGTGAGCGCAGGCTGAAAGCGTTGCGTGGGGTAGCCGATGTGGCGAAGTCCAAGCAAAAACTTGCGACTGAACGCGAGCAGTTTGTGATGGACGAGTTGGCTTCCCTTGCTAGGGAACTGCTGTGTAAGTAATACAGCCCCCAGGTCTTCTTTGTCTTGTTTCCTTACCTAATCACACATATTTGTTCTTCAGTTGTTAAACCGGATGATAGGGAGGAAAAACAGTGGGTAGAAAACCACATTCTTCAAGAAGCTGGCAGCTCAAGGCCTCATGCGAATAATTTTTAGTCTGATTGCAGCCGAGGCTTTGTGTTGGCTACTTTGAAGTTCCGTGTCTCCCAGGTAAAAGTTCTCGTGAGTTCTTTTCACGAGGTCTTGATCGCGATGAACGCTGCATTCTACCCGCTGGAAAGGGGTCCTGAAGACTGGAGCTATCTCCTCGGGCTCTTCGGGCAAGAGGGAGAAATTCGCGAGTGCGGGCGCAATCAGATGACTTGCGCGCGGTGGTGGCTCTCTCCTTTGTCCGAATATGGCATCCTGAGATAAATTTTAACTCCGTAGCTAGACTTCCAAATGGTCCAATCGATGATATTTCTCCGCACTACGATGATGTTCGTCCTGTAGCGGAGAAAATCATTCGACTAACCTCTGAGGAAGTAGATAGAGTGTTGGCAACTGAGAATGCTTATCGCCATGATTGATTGTGATGCTGTATAGTTTGAAAAAACTGTTGTAAAGTGTGTAACCTCGTGTGTATAAATTTTCTTGTGATGCTTAGTTGTAGGCGTAGCCCCCGTGTGTTTATGGGGTGTGTACCTGTAACTATTTAGCATGTAAGAATGAATAATCTTCGAGTAAATATGGTTGAGAAACCATGTATTTTATTGCTATGACTGAGAAGTCATGTATTCGGGCTACAGGGGTGGCTAGTATAGCCTTATTTGTTGTGAGAACAGGTAAATCTAGGGATAAAATTTGCGGAGGTGTGCGATATTCCAAGGGTTGGAATAGATTCCTCCAGTCGATGGATTCTTCAGCCTGTAGGCTCCACCCGGGATGACTTCGTGTATGATGAAGGGTCCTTCCCATGGTGGCTCGAGCTTGTGTCCTTCCTTCTGCTTGAGTCGCAGCACTAGATCTCCAACCACGAATGCTCTGTGGCGTATACGGCGACTATGATAGTTTCGCAGTGATTGTTGATATACTGCGGATCTTGCGAGCGCTATATCGCGCATCTCATCGAGTGCATCCATATCTTCCGCGAGTGCCATGTTTGAAGTTTCTTCGCTGTAAGCCACAACTCGTGGGGCGCTGAACCGAACATCTTCGGGAAGGACTGCCTCTGCCCCGTATACCATGAAAAATGGCGTGTAGTTTGTGGATCGGTTTGGAGTTGTGCGAAGGCTCCATAGCACGGAGGGTAACTCTTCGGCCCAATGTCCGGCTGCTGGGTGTAGACGATCGAGTAGACGTTTCTTGATTCCAGCTGAAACTAAGCCGTTGGATCTTTCGACTTGTCCGTTTGTTTGCGGGTGGGCAACTGAAGCAAATTTGAAGTTGATGCCCTTTTCCTCGTAGAACTGTTGTGTTTCCTTTGCTGTGAAGTTTGTGCCATTGTCTGTAATGATGTCATGTGGTACCCCGAATCTGCATACGATGGAGTCGAGGAACTTGACTGCGCATTGGGCACTAGCCGAAGTTACTGGCATGGCCTCGATCCATTTGGTAAATTTGTCGACTGCGACCAGCAAGTGTGTATATCCACCTGGTGTGGACTTGCGTAATGGTCCTACCATATCTAGCCCCCATTGCGCAAAGGGCCATGCGATGGGTATCATGTGTAGTTCCGTAGCAGGTGCATGTGGTCTTGGTGCGAATCGCTGGCAGGCATCACATCGTTCAACTAGCTCCTTTGCGTTGGTGGCTGCTGTGAGCCAATAGAATCCCGCTCGGAAGGCTTTTCCCATGATTGCTTTCCAGCTAGCGTGATGCCCACAGTCTCCTTGGTGGATGTCCTGGAGTAACTCTTTGCCATCTTCGGGTGCGATGCAGCGCTGAAGTATACCTGAGATGCTTTGCTTGTATAATTCTCCGTTGACTACCCGAAAGGATTTACTGCGTCTGATTATCTGTCGAGCCTCGCGAGGATCTGCCGGGAGCTGTTTGGTGGACAGGTAGTCGAGGTATTTCTGCGTCCAGACTGGCTCGACCAGAAAAACCTGTCGTGAAATGTTATGAATAAGCTCGATGATGGCGACTTGCGGGCTGACCTCTGTTTCTTGTGATGTGGGTGTTCCTGCAGCTTTTTTGACTTTGACAGATCGCTTGGTCATCCTCTCGAAATATATTCCTGGCGGTATGGGTGTGTTTGTAGAACCCATGTTTGCCAATTTATCTGTTTCTTCACTGCTGGATCTCGCAATGTGCTTCAGCTCGCATCCCTTGAAGTTTCCTTCGAGTAGGTTGTACATGTCGCGATATGCGACCATGTTTTCGGCAACTGCGTCGCATTCTTTCATTGTTTGTTGTACGATGAGATTGGAGTCGCCGTAGATCATTAATCGGGTGGCTCCACAGGCGACTGCCATCTTCATCCCATGCAACAGAGCTTCATATTCTCCGTCATTGTTTGATGCCGGATCATCGGGTGCAAAGTCCAATCGTAGGACGTATTGCAGCTTATCTCCCCTAGGCGATATGAGGACAATTCCAGCTCCTGCTCCTTCGTTTCGTCTGGACACGTCAAAGTACATTATCCAGTTGCTCGTGTACTCAGGTGGTCCTGGCGTTTCTAGCTCTGTCCACTCGCTTAGGAATTCCACGAGTACCTGGGATTTGACTGCGTTGCGTCCTGCATAAGTGATGTCCCAAGCGCCCAACTCGATGCTCCATTTGGCTATTCTTCCGGATGCCATGGGGTTGTTCATGATTGTCCCGAGTGACGCATCATTAACCACTCTGATGGCGTGTTCCTGGAAGTAGTGCTTGAGCTTTCGGGATGTAAGAACAACTCCATATGCGAGCTTCTGGTCATGAGGATATCGTTGCTTGCATGGTGAGAGCACTTCGTTGATGTAATAGATTGGTCGCTGAACTCCGTACGCTTTGCCCTCCTCAGGTCGTTCGACTACGATTGCTGTGCTGATGACCTGGTTTGTGGCGGCTAGGTACAAGTAGAGTGGCTCCCTTTCTTGCGGTGTTGCAAGGACTCGCCTGCTTTGCAGCGATCGCTTTAAGTCCGCGAATGCTTGCTTAGCTTCTGGTGTCCACTCGAATTTGTCCGTCTTCTTCGGCAGTTTGTAGAAGGGTAACGCTTGCTCTCCCAATCGTGCGATGAACCTGCTCAGGGCGGCTAGTCGCCCTGCGAGCTGTTGGACTCCGCGTAGATTGGTTGGCTCCTTCATTGTCAAGATTGCTTGTATTTTCTCTGGGTTGGCTTCGATGCCTCTGGCGGATACCAGGTACCCGAGAAGTTTCCCTGCTGGAACGCCGAAGACGCATTTTGTCAGATTGAGCTTGATCCTGCATGCGTTGAGGGCGTCGAATGTTTCTCTAATATCCTCGAGGAGTGTGCTCTCAACTCGAGTCTTGATGACTATGTCATCAACGTACACTTGTACGTTCTTGCCAATGAGCTTGGCGAGGCATTTTTGCATGCAGCGCTGGTATGTTGCGCCTGCGTTCTTTAGCCCGAAGGGCATTGTCGTGTAGCAGTATACACCGTGTGGTGTGATGAATGTTGTCTTTTCTTCGTCCTCCCGTTTCATCCGGATTTGATTATATCCCGAATAGGCGTCCAGGAAGGATAGGCGTTGACAGCCTGTCGTAGAGTCCACGATCTGGTCGATTCGCGGGAGGGGAAAGTTATCCTTGGGACAGTGCTTGTTTAACGACGTGTAGTCGATGCATACCCGAAGGATGTCCGTGTTCTTTTTGGGGACCAGCACCGGGTTTGCTAACCAAGTGGATATCTTGATCTCCCTGATGAATTTTGCTGCTAGCAATCTGTTTACTTCTTCTCCAAGCGCCTTCTGCTTGGGTTCTGAAAATCGTCGAGTAGTTTGTTTGATAGGTTTGGCATCTGGAAAGACTTCGAGTGAGTGCTCGGCAAACTCCCTGGGTATTCCTGGCATATCTGATGGCTGCCAGGCGAAAATTTTCCAGTACTCACGGAGGAGTTCGACGAGCGCGCTTTCCTATGCTTGCGGAAGGGTGGTGGAGACCATCGCTGTCTTCGCAGAATCTGTCGGGTGCACTTGATGCTTTCGGCTGTCACTGTTAGCGCTGAACTCCAGTTCAGGCGCGTTTTTCTTCGTGAGGGGCATCACGGAGTGATCCGTGGTTTTTGCCAGCTCTTGAAGTTCTTCTTGCATCCCGAAAGATTTTGCGATCTCATTGAATTCAATGTCGCACTTGTTGGATTTCTGAAAGTCTCCGTCGATGGTTATTACGCCATATTCTCCAGGTAATTTGAGCTTCAGGTAGGCGTAGTGCGGTACTGCCATGAATCTGGCGAACGCTGTTCGACCAAGAATGGCGTGGTACTGTGAAGGCCAATCGACGACTTCGAAGTCGAGGAATTCTCTTCTGTGGTTGCTCTTAGTGCCCCGCACAACTTCAAGGTTGATTGTTCCGAGTGGACGGATTGCCTTTCCTGGAACTATCCCGTGGAAGGATGTTTCTGATTCCTGGAGGCCGTCCAAGTTCCTGTTCATCCGACGGAGTGTATCCGCGTAGATAATGTTGATGCCACTGCCACCATCCATGAATACGCGGGCCAAGTCATAGTTGCCAATTTGTGCTTGGATGACAAGGGCGGCGTGTCCTGGTCGATAGACTCGTGGCGGGTGGTCCTTCATCGAGAATGTTATCGGTTGGTCTGCCATCTTCAAGTACTCTATTTTTGTTGGCGGTGTCTGCACAGCCATGCACAATTGCCTCGTGTTAGTCTTTTGAGCTCTGCGGGATGGACATACCTTCTGGATCATCGCGAGTTGCCCTGCTGGATTCGGGTACGCATTGGCCCCGGAGTTCTGTGCAGGTGGTGCGGCCGTGCGGGTAGCACAGCTAATGCCATGTTTGGATTTGCTGGTGGAGGTAGGGGTTGTGGCGGCTGGAATCCTTGGTGGCCTCCTCCTGGAAGCGGTGGGTAATTTTGAGTGGCTGCAGATCTTTTTCTGGCGAGTGCTTCGTAGATATCAATAAACTTTCGGCAATCCTTAAGAAGGTGCGTTGCCTTAGTTTTGCCCGTGCGCTTATCTGTAAATAGATGTAGCGAGCAGTATCCATCGAGGTCTTCCTCGGGTGATTTTTCTTCAGCCTTTGGTCTCCACTCGCGATTCCCACGGCGACCGGAGTCGCGGCTTCGCGTGAATTCCGCCGCTACCAACTCCTCTCGGTCCTCGTGATCGTAATATTTCCTTCTTTTCCTCCGGCCGTGACGGTCTTCATCGTGCGCAGGTGATGATGCCCTTTCGTTGCGCACTGCGTCTTCTCCGTTAGCCCACTTTTCGGCTATGATCATTAGTTCTCCAATAGTTTTGGGTGCAGCCCTGCCTAGTTCTTCTCTGAAAGCAGTTCTTCGGGCGCCTTTCGCAAAGGCCTCAATCGCCACTTCTTCCGAGATGGTTCCCGCAGTGTTCCTGAGTGTGGTCCACGTTGGATATATTCGCGGGTAGACTCACGCTTTTCTGCTTGCATGCTCGCAGTTCTTCAATGGTGGCCGGCCTCTTGTAGGTCGACTGAAATTTTTTGCAAAAGTCGTGGTGCAAGTCATCCCATGATGCATAACAAGATCTTGGTCTTCTTTCCAGCCAGCTGCGGGCCGCGCCAACGAGATGCAAATTGAGTTATTGCATAGTTGTGTTCTTGTTCCCACGTTGGCATTTTACTGCCGTGAGGTAATCGCTTAGCCGTTGAGAAGGCTCGAGTGAGCCGTCGTACTTTGTCACCTCCGTGCTGAGATTGAATCTCCTGGGTAGAGGTGCTTCGCGGATGCTGCGGGCAAAGCAGAGCGCACCGCAGGTTTCGTCATCCGACGAGCTAGATGAAGAGCGCCCGCAATATCGTGAAGCCCTCGCTTTATCTACTTTATTTTGTGCGATGTCCGATCGCGCGTCATGTCCTGGCCGATCGCGGTCGGCGTCCTTCCTTGGCTCCTTGCTTCGCTTTCGCAAGCGGCTGCTGGTGATGCCGCGAGCTTTTGTCTCTCGGACTGCCTTCGCTGCTGCTTCGACTGTCATCACGACGCCGTGCTTCTTTTCCTCGGCCACGATGTGGCGATCTATCCCTTCTTGGCGAGGTGCTCCTATGTTTGCGGATTGCCTCCCTATCCTTCTCTTTCTCCTTCTCCTGTTCCTTCTCCAGCTGCTCTGCGGCTTTCTTTCGATCATAGGCGGCGAGCCTTGCGGCTGCCAGCCCTAATCCCTTGCGTACTTCTTTGTATTGTTCCGCCCGAGGGTCACTTTCCGTCGGTTGATTCATCTGCATGTAAGTTGCTGCGGCAAGAACCGCGGAAGCGGGAGTTTGCGGGTAGACATTGCCGTCGTCATCGACTCGCATGAGAGAAGGAGTGATCGATCTGCTGGTTCCGGCTAGGGACTCATTGTTCCTGGATGTAGATGCGTGCCCCTTCCTCGCGAGTCGGGTTCCGACCGAGGGTGTTATGGACAACCCGGCTCGCCTTTGGCTCGACTCATCCGCCGCTCTTCTTCGGCGGGCCAGATCTATCCGAGCGTCTTTGATGGTCGTGGCTGCTCTC
Organism: Alopecurus myosuroides; assembly: GCA_028641055.1. Taxonomy (NCBI): domain Eukaryota; kingdom Viridiplantae; phylum Streptophyta; class Magnoliopsida; order Poales; family Poaceae; genus Alopecurus; species Alopecurus myosuroides. Next base: position 85,784 of record JAPCYS010001212.1, read on the forward strand.
ACTAGGTGATAGTGGTAGGCAACCATGTCTTCGTGTGAAGTCCCGGCTGCGGGTGGCTTGCTCGTTCGCATAGCCTCCTTCGCTCGGTTCCAAGATTCCCGTGAGACGCCGATTATGTTGCGCTCTGCCGCGCTATGTTCCGTTTCCGAGGCTTGTTCCGACCCTGCCATGCAGACTTGAGCCAGTCGAGGCTCATGCGTCCTAGGCGTAGATCGAAAGTTCCTTTGAATTCTTGATGGTTCCTCTGTCGAGAGGGTATGATAGTCGTTGGCGTTGAAGCGGATGGACTCGCCGCTTTTCTCCAGATGGCGGCACGAGTCGACAGCTCCAGATTCAGTTTCTGATTCATCCGAGAAGTGGAGGATCCCGTCCCTGTTGGTCACGAATTTCAGGCTCCCGAACGTCAAGGTGACGCTCTTCTCCAGATCCTCGAATACCGGGCGTGATTCCGGCGAGTGAGGTGTGACCACGACAGATCCGATCCGTATAGGATTGTTCGGAGCCGTAGTCGATGGTTTCCAACGGGAGTGGGTTGTCGATGAAGCCGAAGATGCCGGTGATCCAGCGCCCGTCGTCCCCACGGTCGGCGCCAATTGTCGAATCTTGACTCTACAAGTCCCTTAGGTGACCCTACCGGGTTTCGACTAGGAGAACTCATGAGCGCTGGTGGAATCGTCGGCTAGACAGGGGGTGAGATTTACCCAGCTTCAGGGCCCTCGTAGAGGTAAAACCCTTACTCCTGCCTCTATCGATCTGTATTAGTCGAAAAGATCGGTTACAATGGTGATGGCTCGAGTCGAGAGTATGATCTCAAACTCAAGGTTTTGGTATTGCGGTGTTGCTTGGTCCTCTACCGGTGGCTCTCCTGGCCTTATATAGGCGGCCAGGTCTCAAACCTTACCCGGAGAGGACTCGAATTCTAACCCTAGGTCGGTTACAAGTTTCAAAACTTAACCCGCAAGTTAGTGCGGGTGGGCTTCACGTGGGCCTTCTAGAATACTCCAAAGGCTCCTCTTCTTGGGCCTTAACCTTGGGCCTGAGATGGGGTGTCCTTACCCGCGGTGTCCAGTATCCATGCCTTCGTCACCCGGTCCATTTTCCACATTGTTAAACAAACCACAAAAAATTCATGCTTTCTCTACTTTCTGCAAGCATTCAACTGTTTTCCACACTATACGTCTAATCTTTGTTTTCAGCAAAACCGGTGATATTGACAACCTCAGTGTACCATTGGGGCAAGGTATTTTGGTTGTGTTGTGTGGAGGTTCCACGTTGTTGCTGACACCGGTGAAGCGCTAGCACCACCGTCAGTGGCATCAACCTTCCAAAGGTCCTCCTTCTCCTACTAGATTGATAATCTTGGTTCTTAACTAAGGGGAAAACTCCTACCGCTGTGCTCATCACACCTTCCTCTTGCGGTATCCCAACGAGTGCAACATCTGCACCATCAAGGACTTTTTCTGGCGCCGTTGCCGGGGAGAAGGAAGTCTTCTGGCAAGGGGATTCTCTCACTCTCAATCTCTTTATTTTGTTTATTGTCTTGTTTTTATTTTTGTCTTGTTTTTCTTCTTTATATCAAAAAACAAAAAAATAGTTCTTATTCTAGTTGCTTTATTATGCTTGCTATCAATGCTTGATGTCCTTGAAACTAGATCTTATAGGAAAAGTGGGTTCACAGATGAACAACAAAAAAATTATAAGGAACACCACTTGTCACAAAAAGGGATACACTTATGGGAGCAAATTAATAAACTGCATGACTATGCTAAAAACTTGTGCTCTACTTATAATGTTACTTATTGGTTTGATAAATCTTGCTGCTGTAGGAGGTATAAACACCTCCCTTTTCAATGTGAGTGTAATGATGATGTTACCATATCTTCTTATGTTAAGGGAAATTATGAATTATATGATGTGGAACAAATTGAAGAATTTATTGCTTGGAAGGATGCATTTGAAATTGCCTATTTGCTTGAAAGTATTGATGACGCACCTTATAAATATGAGATTTATGCTATACTTGAATATTGCTTTAATAATTACAAGGATTGTAATTACTACATAACGGGTTATCTTAATAGATACTCTCCCCCAAAGGGAGAGACTAATGCCTTGGAGGAAACTATGGAAGAAGAAATTGCTGAAACTGGAAGCTCTTTGGATGAAAAAGAGGAGGAGAGTGATGATCAAGAGGAGGAAGAATGGAACCCATGTCTACCTCCCAATGATAGTAACTCTTTAACTCATAACTGTGATGATCCTACTGATTCTTTTGAATTATCTCTTTTTGATGAGGATGATACTTGCTATACTTGTGACCTTGATACTACTATGAATGAAACTTGTGAGAATAATATTGCTACTGTTATGTATGATAATCCATGCTGCTTTGATAAATCCTATGAGAATCCTCTAATAATTCCAACTATTGATATGCATGATAATGAGGGAGTTTGCTTAGAAAATTTATATGATAATGCTCTTGATGATGGTCCTATGTTACTTGATGTTATGAATCATAATGCTACTGATAATAGGATTGCTATAATGTGTCCTATAACTTTTATGAGTGATCAATAATTTTGTTTTTCTATTGCTAAAAGTGGGAAAAAGAGGAGCTGATTTTAAATTTTGACCCCACTATTTTTTAGCTTGATATGAACTGTGTGCTTTCATACCATGAAAAACATGCTTTATGTGATAATTATGTTGTTGAGTGTGTTCATGATGCTATTGGAAATTATTATGAGAGAGGAAAATATGGTTGTAGGAATTTTCATCCTACTAAAACACCTCTCTTTTTGTTGAAAGTTTTGAAGTTGCTCTTGTCCTACCTTCCCATGATTTCTAGTTTGAGCTTCTTTAATTTATTTCTTTACAAGATTCCTATGAATAGGAAGTGGGTTAGAATTAAATTTGTCTTATGCTTGCTTATTGATGCTCTCTTTTTCTTCAATTAATATTTCTCATGTGAGCATCTTCTCAAATTATCATGCTTAGCTGAAAGGCGTTAAAGAAAAGCGCTACCGGGACACAACCCGTTTTATTTCTCTGTTTTCATTCTGTTTTTCTTTGTTTTCTTTGGTGTACTTTGCGCCTGGGTGATGTCTATTTCCTTAGAAACCCCTATGTATCTTTTCTTCTGTGTTTTTGTGGAGCCAAGTAAAGCCTCTAGTGGAAAGTTGACACTATATTTCGGATTTCTGCGCAGAAAACAGATTTCTGCTGTCCACTGTTAATTCCGTTAAAAATCACAGAAAATTCAAAATGCCTTGAGATATTTTGTGCTTAATTATGAGTTATATACGCAACTTTTCTTAGTTGACCACTTTTTGATTTGAGCAACAGAAGACTTTCAAAAAAATCGATCTCTGCCTTCTGTTCTGTTTTGACAGATTTCTGCCATTTATCGCATTTGCATCTTAATCTCTTTCTTTTGGTGTTCTTTTGAGAAAAATAGTTTAAAAAGAAGTTTTGACAGTAGATAATGTGTTTTTTATTGCTAGTCTTGTGTTGAAACTGAACCATGTGAGTTTATTATTTCGATTGCACTAATGTTGCTAATGAAGATTGTGAGAATTTTGATGTGAAGGAAGTTTTCAAGGGTCAAGAGAAGAGAATGATATGATGTGATCCAGAAGAGTGAAAAGCCTAAGCTTGGGGATTCCCTGGTGGTATATCCCAGCAAATGCCAAGAAGACTCAAGCGTCTAAGCTTGGGGATGCCCAAGGCATCCCTTCTTCATCAACAAATTATCAGGTCACTGCTAGTGAAACTATATTTTTATTCGGTCGTATCTTATGTGCTTTACTTGGAGCATATTTTATTTTTGTTTTCAGTTCGCTTTTGCTTTTTCTTTCAGTTTGTTTTTACTTTCATAATAAGCTTGGTTGGACCCCAACATTCTTTTATTGTAGAGTAACACGCTCCGCTTTTGCATGAGAATACGTTGTATTCTTAGTCTTTGTTTGGCTGCTGCATTTATTTAGCTCCTGTTTTGCATGCATCTCTTATCAGAGTTGTTAGTTTTAGTAGTGTTATTTGAGTACTCTCATGTTTTCTTGCTGTATCATAAAGAGTATTTTTGTTAAAGCATGTTTTGTATGGTGCTTGTTGGGAGAAACAAAAATGCTGCTTGAAGTAGAATCTATAACAGTACTAGTAGAAGCTTGTATAGACTGTGGCTAGAACTTTTTCACGCCATGCTCAATGTTATTTTAGTTTTAAAGCCTTGTGGTTATTGAGTAACATGATTAGCCTCAAATAGCTGATAGTGTTTATTATGTATTGAAAGATTCATGAGTTGTTCTTGTCATAGTAAAGCATCAATATATGGTATTCTCTTTCGAATGTTTTATTTGGTTGACTCGGTGCATGCTCACACCATTTTTATGACTACAAACCAGTCACGAATAGCCTCCATAACCACTTAGTTTTTGAACTTGTGATACTGCTTATGTTTTAATTAATGATGCTTATGTCGCTATGCATGATTATGGCTCTTATGCTCTCTTGATTTGTCGCTCCCAGTCTTTTGCTAGCCTCCACCTGTACTGAGTATGAGCTTTACTCGTGCATCCAAACTCCCTTAAACCAAAGTTTTTCCCATTGTGTCCACCATACCAACCTACATGTGGTATTTAACTGTCATTCCAAAGTAAATTTATCATGTGTTACCTTTAAAAACTTCAAATTATTCCTGCTTTGTGTTCTTGTTTTTTGCTCATGAGGACGCCAATAGAGAATCTTTATCTCACTTGTTGATTGGATTTCACATCATGGACTAGTGGCTTCATCCGCTTATACAAATGATAGAAGAGCTGGCAGCAGGGTACCCAGCCCCAAATTAATACAAACAAATTCTCTTCACTATTTTTTCCCCTGATCATACCAGTCAAAGCATAATTGTGTAAACAAAAGAGAAAGAGGGATGACCTTCTACACCAATTGCGTCCTTCACCATGGTAGCCGCTCTTGTGAATCCAGTTGGCTTGTGACGTAATGTATTGTCTGTATACCATTCGTTGACACTAGCATACACCCCTCCTAAAATATAGACATTCCTCCACAAATGTCAAGCTTTTAATGCCTCTGTTTAATAAAATAAAAAGCTCTAGCACATGAGTGATCCCTGCTCCCCTATGCGAAGGGCCTTTCTTTTACTTTTATGTTGAGTCTCCATCCTATAAATTTATGCACAGTTGAGAGAGCATTTTTGCCATTCTGAGTTTTATGTGCATTTGTCCCATAAACATCAATAATTACTTCATGATGTGCTATCATTTGTTCTTAAATTATTTGTTATAGTCTTCCTCTTGAACTTTGAAAGTGTCCTGACATTTATGTTTTGTCCCACTCTTAAGGACTAGCGAAATACCACTTTGCCATGCTTTCTCTATACCTGAAACAAACGTTTACCTTTATTTTCATTATTATTCACGATCCTTTATTTGAGATACTCTTTGTGATGCAAAGTGATTTCTATGCTTTATTATTAAAGTTTCATTTATCATGTCTGTGTTTAAAGTTTTGTGATCTCAGCATGCATATGCTTTTTACATTAGATTGATCAAGTTTATGTTAGTAGCATGTCACTTCAGAAATTATTGTTTTATCGTTTACCTACTCGAGGACGAGTAGGAACTAAGCTTGGAGATGCTTGATACGTCATAAATGTATCTCTAATTTCTGATACTCCATGATGATATTATCCAAATTGCTACATGTTTTCTCCCTTCTTTATGTCATTTTTATCGATTTTCCGGACTAACCTATTGACAAGATGCCACAGAGCCAGTCCCCTATTTTCTGTTGTTTTTAAGTTTCAGAAAATTTGTTTTGGAAATATTCTCGGAATTGGAAAATTCGAAGCAAGGAAGTTCTATTTTCCCCGGAAGCATCCAGAAGAACAAAGAGCAGTTGAAGAGGGGCAACAGGGGGGCCACACAATAGGCTGGCGCGGGTCTCCCTGGCCACGCCAGCTATGGGTGTGGGGCCGCTGGAGCTCCATCGCCTTTGCCTTTTCGCCTATTTAAACCCCCCGGATGGAAAACCCTAAGTACCTGATCAAAATCCCCGAAAAAGTTCCGCAGCCGCCGTAACCGTCAACCCTATGTCAGGAGGGTTCTGGAGCTGTTTTCCGGCACCCTGCCGGAGAGGAAATCATTACCAGAGGCTTCTACGTCACCATGCCTGCCTCCGGAGTGATGCGTGAGTAGTTCATCCCTGGACTACGGGTCCATAGCAGTAGCTAGATGGTTGTCTCCTCCTCATATGCATCCATGTTTTGATCTCGTGAGCTGCCTATCATGATCGAGATTGATCTTATGTAATTCTATATGCTGTGTTTGCTGGGATCCAATGAATATTGACCTTATGCCAAGTTGATTATAGTCTTTATGTCATATGCTATTTGTGATCTTGCATGCTTTCCGTTGGTAGTGGTTGCTCTGGCCAAGTAGTTGCTAGTGACTCCAAGAGGGAGTATTTATGCTTGATAGTGGGTTCATGCCTCCTTGTTGCCCTGCTGGAGTGACAGAAACGTGAAGGGGGAGGATGTGTTGTTGCCAGTAGGAAGAAAACAACGGTGAGAGTGCCCGCGTGTATAATCATTGCTTACATTACACACTTTGTTTAATGCAATTATATTTTGCTTGCAACTTAATACCTAAGGGGGTTCGGATGATAACCTGAGGGTGGATTATTAGTCATAGATGCAGATGGATGTCGGTCTATGTATCTTGTTGTAATGCCCGCACTAAATATCATAGTAATCATCATGTTATAATGTGGACTACGGTGCAACCTTTATTTGTCAATTGCCCAACTGTAATTTGTTCACCCAACATGTTATTTTTATGGAGAGACACCACTAGTGAACCTATGAACCCGGGTCCATTTTCCACATTGTTAAACAAACCACACAAATTTCCTGCTCTCTCTACTTTCTGCAAGCATTCAACTGTTTTCCACACTATACGTCTAATCTTTGTTTTCAGCAAGACCGGTGAGATTGACAACCTCACTGTATCATTGGGGCAAGGTATTTTGGTTGTGTTGTGTGGAGGTTCCACGTTGTTGCTGACACCGGTGAAGCACCAGCACCACCGTCAGTGGCATCAACCTTCCGAAGGTCCTCCTTCTCCTACTGGATTAATAACCTTGGTTCTTAACTAAGGGGAAAACTCCTACCGCTATGCTCATCACACCCTCCTCTTGGGGTATCCCAACGAGTGCAAGATCTGCACCATGAGACAGGCAAAGCTAAGAAGCTCTCACTATCCAATGATTGCAAGTACTTATGATTGGAACTCTAGAAAACATCCGTAACTATTAGAAGATACATTAAGGTAAAAATACCCAACCATAGCATTAAAATAAAAAGGTCCTCTTTATCCCATATGCTTTAATCACTAGATTGGGGCTCATGTTTCTGTAACTCGAGCATCCCTCCCTCTAGCTTTTTCCACATACTACAAACCCTATGATGTGATCCATGCACGCATAAACATATGATAGGCACCATACGACTGTAATAAATTCAATATAAAGCTTAAACCATCCATAGAGATTCAACAATCAATCATATGACAAAAGGGATCTACACAAACATGACATATATGCAATAGATCATCTGCAAATAATTTATAACATCAAACACCATGTTTACATAGGGCGGTACAGAGGTGTCTGGGAGGATGAACCACCATATACAAGGAGGAATTGGCCATGGAGATGACAGTTAAGACGATGGAGAGGACAACGTGGGGCAGCGGCCGCGCCGGCGGTGGCGTAGGGACTCCTTCCCTCCGCCGCCGGCATCATAGGGGAGCGCCACCCCTTAGCCCTCTTCCTTCATGGCCTAGGGAGCCCTCCCCCATGGAGATGGGATCCATGGGGAGGCTAAAACGTGGCTTTGGTGGCTGGAAATTTGTGGTATGGGGTGTCTCTCACGACCTAGGTTTCCTCCCTTTATATAGTCTCACGGATTTCCGTCATCCCATCTAGGGCTGTGATAAATTGGGCGTATATCGGCCCTCCGGACTCGGAATCAAAAGAATTTTAACTCTTGGACGTACACTGCGAAATTCCTCACAACTTTGTCTTCTGTGAGATTTCCGTTTGACGTTGTCTTCGACCCGTAACGTGGCAATCTTTAAAAAGTGTTTTCATACAGATTTCAGGAAAGTCTCAATTCGACTCCAACAAGGTTTCTTATTCTATTTTTGGTAATTCCTACACATCAAAGTGTAAAAGAAGAACATTGTGCACTTTTGCAAATATTAATAGGTTAGTCCAAATAAAACATAAACTTAATATAAAAACAATCATGAAAAGAATTAAAGTAGCATGCAACCATAAAAAATTATAGATACGTTTTGAACGTATCAACATCCCCAAACTTATTTCCTACTGGTCCTCAAGTAGTTAAACGATAAAAACAAAATAAAGGTGACATGCTACCAACATAATATTGATCATACATAATGTAAAAGCATATGTAAACTGAGATCATAGAATTTAAGCACAAGCATGATAAATAAAAATTTAATTATGAAGTATAGCAATCACCATGCATCATGATAAGTAACACAAATAAAAGATCATGAATACTAATGCATCGAAAGTTATACGTTTGTTTCAAGTATAGAGAAAGCATGGCAAAGTGATATTTCGCTAGTCCTTAAGAGTGGAACAAAACATAAATGCCAGGACACCTTCAAAGTTTATGAGGAAGACAAGAAGAAATAATTTGAGATCAAGCAAATAACACATCATGAATCAATTAATAATGTTTCTGGGGCAAATGCACATTAAACTCAGAATGTAAACTATGCTCTCTCAATTGTGCATAAAGTTATAAGATGGAGACTCAACATAAAAAGTAAATGAAAGGCCCTTCGCAGAGGGAAGCGCGGATCACTCATGTGCTAGAGCTTTTATTTTATTAAACAGAGGTATAACATGTTTGACACTCCTCCCATCCATCTTACACAAACCATGGCTAACCGAATCCTCGGGTGCCTGCCAACAATCACATACCATGGAGGAGTGTCTATTTTTTAGGGAGGTGTATGCTAATGTCAACGAATGGTAAAAACAAAATACAGTACGTTATAAGCCAACCGGACTTCACAAGAGCGGCTCCCATATGAAGGATGCAACTGGTGTAGAAGATCATCCCTCTTTCTATTTTGTTTACACAATTATGCTTTGACTGATAAATCAGGGGCAAAAATAGTGAACATAATTTGTTTGTATTAATTTGGGGCTAGGCACCCCGCTGCCAGCTCTTCTATCAATTGGATAAGCGTATCAAGCCACTAGTCCAGGGTGTGAAATCCAATCAACAAGTGAGATAAAGATTCTCTATTTACGTCCTCATGAGCAAAAACAGGAACACAAAACAAGAGTAATTTAGAAAGTTTTAAAGGTAGCACATGAGCAATTTACTTGGAGTGGCAGTTAAATACCACATATAGGTAGGTATGGTGTACATATTTGGCATACTTTGGTTTTTGGGAGTTGGATTGCACAAGTAGAGATCATACTCCGTACAGGTGGAGGCTAGCAAAAGACTGGGAGCGGCAAATCAAGAGAGCAATAATGGCCATAATCATGCATAGCGGCATAAACATCATTAATCGAAGCATAAGTGGTACCACAAGTTCAAAAACTAAATGATCATGTAGGCTATTAGTGACTGGTTCGTATTCATAAACATGGTGTGAGCATGTGATGGCTAGGTTGAGACTCCAAGTGCAGAGTGTGTAGCTAGTGGCAAGCCTTCTTCCCCACGAGGGTGACTCGAGGGTTTATATCGAACTCTTGGGGAGCCAGTATTTCAGCAGTTGTCTTCCAAGCTTCCTCCAGGATCCTGCAAACAAGTAGAGAATTTTGTGCCCTCAACCTCACCAAGTGTTTGTCAAGCACAAGGTGTGAGACTTCTAAATGTCAATGCAAAACTAAAAGTAAATGTGCAATAATTAAATCTACTACTAAATGCAAATGAGAAAATAAATATGCAATGGATTATTTTTGTACTTTTGTGATGCAAGTGGTGATGGAGATAATGTAAATTCGAATTTGAGATGCAAGTAAAGTAAAGTGCAAGTAAAGTAAATTTCAGCAAAGTAACTAGAGTGTTTTCTTATATTTAAAATAGGACCGGGGTTCATGGTTTCACACTTGCATTCTCTCAAATAAAGTGGTAGACGGTGGACATAAAGAATTACATGTGAGATTACAATAACATGTTTAACATTGAGTACTTTCATATGGGCATCACGTCCTAGCGTAGAGATCTCTATGGTCATATTGATCCCTCTTATACTCCACCAAGATGCGACATAAATCATAACACCTCGATAATTAAGGAAAAACCAGAGTATAGCTTTAAGCAATGTGACATGAAGTTGAAGTAAGAACTTGCTAGATCTAGTCATGGAGATTGATTAGTGTCACTTCAAATCCCCGGTAACAAGGTACTCCTTTTTATCCCTAGTGAGGTAACTAAGAAAGGTTTAACAAAACCTAAGTGGATCGCTGAACTTCTGTCACTTTCACAGCACTAGCCACCCCCCGTTACTCCAACTAATGCACCCATCACCCCACACACGCTCTCAAGAACTAGATTGATCCAAGCTAGAAAATAAGAACGGGGTACATAAGATACATCTACTCAAATAACTCAAGAGAAACAATTGCAATCTCAGATTCAATAACTCATAGAAAAGATCCACCACATAGGAATTACAACGGTGCCCGTAATCATGTGAGGCAGCTCATACAGATCTAATTAGTGAAGCACATAGAGAGAGAGATACAAGTGCTACTTCCACAAACCCATAGCCCTGGGGTGGACTACTCCCTCTTCATGGAGATGTCGATGGAGATGACGTTGGAGGGGTAGGAGATCACACCGGCGGCGCCCCGCCGGAGTTTTCCCCCTCCAATCTGGAACTCCAGGTCTCTGTTTCGGTGTTTCCGCGGCGCTCTTCTCCGTAAGGGTACGGGGGACCCTTTTTATAGTCGGTTTTAGGTCAAGACGGAGTCGGTAAGTCGAAGATGGAAGGAATTGGGGCCACAGGGGCCAAAAGGGGGCCTCTCACGCGGCCAAGGAATCTGGCTGCGTGGAGGGTCTTCTTTTGGGCCTCCTTGCCCAATTCTCGTGGATCCTTCGCCCGCAAGTCTTCTCCTTCCAAGAAAATTACCCCCGCAGATTTTCAGGTGATTTCGCGGAAGTTTGCCCCCTAAAACGTCAAAAATATAGAAAACGGGGTTTCTGACAGGCAGGGTTAATTCCATAAAAGTCTCTGCTTCCCGGGTTTCCAACTCTTGCCGCACCTCAGCAGGCGTGAGGCAGTCTTGCTGTTGCTCCCGGAATTTCTTGTACTCTTCTGCGAGAAGAACAACAGTGTCAAGCAGAGTAACCAAGTAAGAAGAAACAAAGGTGATGGGAAGGAAGGCAACTCACCCTCCAGAGTAGCTATCTTGCTCTGGGCAGAGGCGGTGAAAACTTCGCAGTCGCGATGCTTTTCAATAAGATCATTAAGCTTGCCTGCAGAGAAAACAACAATGAAGCAGAAAGCAAACACGGACGTAAACACAAAATGCACAAACCGAATTGCTGAGAGCTTACCTTCAACCTCAGAGATCTGGATAGTGCGGTCTAAGGCAGCCTGCTCCATCGCCCCACCGTCCTTCTTCTCGGCTTCAAGAGCCTCGAGACGGTCCCTGGCGATGCGGTGGTTCCAGAGTAGCCGGCGGAACAGTTTTGTCCTCTTCTGAAGGCTATTCTGCAAAGCAGAAGAGAAAAAAGTTCAAGTCTTGGGAAGATTTGGCCCGAGTAGACGACAACTCGGGTTGAGTCTTCGCCTACTCGGCCCGAATCTCGGGGACTGGGGGAATGGCTAAGAGGCTAAGAGGAAAAGAGGAAAAGAGGAGAAAAAGGAAGAACAACAACTCGGAAAAGTGTAGGAGAGAAGAAAAGACTTACAACATAAGATTGCTCGACATCCTCGGCAGCTTTGCGCAGGCTGAACAGCTTCCCGGCCAAGGTGTAGGTGGGGCTGGCGATTGTCATTGGGACAACGCCCACATCAGCCTTGTTCCAGTCAACACGGTAATGGTCGACTGGACCCAGCTGGAGACCTTCCCACTTGGGGTTGCCATGCGCTTTGCTGTTCCATGCTGGATCCACAAACGCTACCCGGTCCAGGATCGCGGCGAGGCCTTCTGTTTCAACCTTGTTGTCTTCCGCCTCATGCGACAAGAGCTCAGGAACTGCTGCTGCTCCCTTGCCCTTGGACTTGGTTTCGGTTGCCACAGCTGGGCCTCCCTTCAGCATAAATAGTTTCTTCTCTCCCTTGGCCAGTGAGATCTCATGGCGTCGGGACATATCTAGCAGGTATTCCGGCCAGCTAGCTTCTGCGCGGGTGGCAGCTCCAGCACTCGGCCCTTCGGCAGGACCAGTAGACCCAGAGGCAGCCAGGTTGGCGCTGGGGGTGGGCGCGGAGAGCACGAGCTGCTTGCTCCTTGGCGGCTTCCCGGATGTCACATCTTGAGGCTTGGGAGGCGGCATCATCTGTCCGTCTTGCGACGCAGCGCGTTTTGGCTGTTGTCGGACGCCCTTGGTCTCAGACTTGATATTCTTCTTGGGGCTAGGAGCTGTATCTGGCCGAGAAGTGGGTGGTGGCGCTTTGCGAGAAGCAGTTGGCGGAGGCGAGGGTGTTGTCTGTGTTGGTGTGGAGGAATTGGAGCATTGGGTGGAGTCGCCTGCTGGGTAGGCGGCACAGGGGGCCGGCTACCCGGCGCAGCGTCTGGTTGCGCTTGGCTCTGGCGGACGGGCTCCACCACGGTCTCTTCTACCCGCTGCTCTGCAGCGGGATCAGGTCTTGCGTCGATAACTTCTTCTACCTGCGGCCCGGCCGCGGGATCATCTTGCCGCTCCATGGCGGTGGTGTCTTGGTGCTCGGTGGCGTCTTGCCGCTCCGTGGCGGCATCTTCGTGTTGCTCGGTGGTTTCTTCAGCATGTACCCCAGCTGATGCAGCTGGGGGAGAGGGAGACATCTCGTCGTGAGCATCATCCTGCGCAGTCTGATGCGCGTCGGTCTGCCGCTCGAGGTTCTCGTCATCAACATCTTCACCGGCGCTAGTGTTGTCGGCGGCGGCATCTTCTTCTACATCAATAGGAGAGGACGCACGCATCCTGTCGTGCTGTTCTTGCTCTTCCTCATCGTCCGAGAGGTCAACGAGTTTATGAAGGGGCACGGCGGCTTTTCTCTTGGGGCGAATAGGAGCTGCTGCAGCATCATCGTCGAGAGGGGCGCTGGAAAAGAAGAAAAACAGTTCAAAGAGGCAGAAGGAGGAAGGTACAACAAGAAACAGCAACAGAGTGGTACTCGGATGGAACGCTTACCCTTTGGTGGTGGGGGTTGTCTCCTAGAGGCAACGACTTTCTTCCCGGTTTTCTTCTTGGCTTTCTTCGGGGGAGGTTCTTGGGCACCACTGCCTACCCTCTTCCGAGTGGTGGGAGCGGCCACAGAGATAGGCTTAACCTCCAGGGGCTCATCATCGTCGTCATCCCCCTCAAGTTCATCTGCAAAGTAGAAGAAGAAAGTGATTCAGAAACAGAGAAGGAAATCAGAATGCACTACTCACGAGCAAAGAGGTGAACTTGGTCACCTTCGTCATCCTCGGACCAGTCCCGAATAGACGCATCAACTCGGTGCTTACCAGGATGAGTGGCGTGAGGGATGCAAAGGGTGTCTTGGGTGTCGTAGGCGGTTGCATCATCCTCTTCTCGGTCCTTGGACCAGTTGGCCTCGAAGATCTCAGTATCTTCTTCTCCCTGGCGATCGATGTGCTGTGGAGGCAAACATGAAACACTGTGAGTTGTTTTTTCAGCTAAGGAGTTCTACTCGGAATAGCGTGCAAACACAAAGCATATAAGGCTAAGGAGTTCTACTCGGAATAGCGTGCAAACACAAAGCATATAAAGCTAAGGAGTTCTACTCGGAACAGCATGCAAACACAAAGCATAGTTAGCTAAGGATTTCTACTCGGGATAGAATGCAAACACAAAGCATATTCAGCTAAGGATTTCTACTCGGCATGGCGTGCAAACACAAAGCATATAGATCCAAAAAGATACTTATGAGGTCCTACTCGGCGCAGCATGCAAAAACTAAGCATACAGAGCTGAGAAGCCACCTACTCGGTATCAAAGTGTAGAAACAAAGCACATAATACTAACCTTTCCAATGGACTTGAGGCGGCTATACGGCGTGAAGCCGTACAACCAGCTGTCGGAGAGTGAGGTATGCATGATGGATCTGGCCCAGATGGCCACCTTGGCTTTGCTAAGCTCAAATGTGGTTGTCCTTGTGCTGTCTCGGCTTCCCCCCATGTGGCACATCTTGTGTGATCGACGCTTGAGAGGGAGTACTCGGCGTGATATCCAACACGCGATGGGATCGTCCGGGCGGAATCCCTCCGAGATCAACTCGGTCAAGCGTCGCTCAACCTGGATGACATCCTCGATGGTGTTCTTGGGGTGGTAACCCCAGTTCTGCTGAGTGGGCCTTGCATTCCTGAACTTGGGGAGCCCTATCCGGTTCTCGATTGGTTTCCCTTCTTCTGCAGCCACATTCTTCACATACAGGAAACCGCGCTGCCACTTGCGCACGGTTTCCAGTCCCTTAACCCGCGGGTGATGGCCAGTCGTGCGCTGCAGCATCATGGCGCATCCCGTCTGGGTCATCGAGCGGGCGCTCTCGGTGTTCCCCAGATTGGGAATACTCTGCTTTCGGAAGAAGAAATACCTGGCCCAGGTATGGATGGTTGGGTAGACGCCTAAGAAGGCTTCGCACACAACGGCGTGGATAGAGAGCATTACCATGGCATTTGGTGGAAGGTGGTGCGGCTGGAGGCCAAAGTGTTTGAGAAACTCGGAGAAGAGAGATGGGAAGGCCAAAGCCGCGCTTGAAATGTGAGTGGAAGACGACGTACTCGTCCGCCTCAGGTTGCGGGATGATTTCAGTACCTGGTGGCCTGCAAACGACGCCGGGAGGGACGCGGCGCGTGTTGACAAGCCACTGGCAGTCTTCCGCCGTGACCTCAGATCCTTCCCAGCCGGCGCGGGCGGCCGCATCGTCATCTCCGCGATGAGCCATGGAGGCGGAAGCACTTGTGGAAGATTGGAAGCGGAAGCGAGCGGAGGCGCCTCTCTCGGTCTCTCTGGCGGCGCGTGGAGCAGCGGCGCAGCGATTGCTTGCGGTGGCTGTGTGCTCGACGGTGGCGGAGAGGCGAGGGGACGCGGGATTGGAAAGAACTGTAAAGAGGAGACGGGAGCGTCGCGGGGGTATTTATCTCTCCCCCACGAGTTGCCGTTACCGATGGATTAATCGCGGATTGATCGTGCGCAATGATCGTGCGGCGTGGGTTGCGCAATCGTTAGAAACGCACACAGCGCATATCGCGCGCGTAACGGGCGCAGTTAATCCCACGTCGAGATCGTGGGCACTTGAGTACGGTTGAGGTGACTTAACGGGCTAGTGGGCCCAGGTTGCAGTTATTGGCGCGTGGCCTGCCGTATCCCATGCATCGAGGCGTCGGGGGCACAGGGGTGTGACATGTCCCCCGTAGCGACACGGAGAGGTAGATTCGCTCCGATTCAGCGGGAGCGAGTTCGAAATTTCACTAAGGGATTTTACTCGGCAGCTCAGGAGAGGAATTGCTCTACTCAGCTATCGGTAATGTGGTCTCGTATGCACAGTTGAAGAGATTCGAGAAGGAGTTAATGGTTCAAGCTGGAGTGCAACTCGGCGTCACTCATTCAAGAAGACATTTTGGTTTTAAGCTGGCAGGGCCCAGTGAACAAATTCGCAGGACTCTACCAGCTTCGGGGACTATACCCCCGAGTAGGGGTAAGGCAAGTGCTAAATACAAAGTCAAGGTGCTGTTTGACCGGTAGATGGCTACCCGGTACTTGCTACCCGGTAGGTTTCTATCCGGCCGTACCCACCAATGGGCAAGAGGAGAAATCAAGGAAGTTATGATCGTCCGAGTAGAGGATTTGGTCCGAGTAGAGGGAGTGCTTTCCTACTCGGGCCAGAAGTCAATGAAGCCGCTCTGACAAGGGATCCTGCATATCCTGCGTCCGTACCGGCGTGCGGTTCAACTTACGGAGCGTGTGATTATCTACGCTACGGCGTGGCTACAGTGCGGTAGGCGCCTGTCAAGTCCTGTCACTGACAGAGGGGATATGACAGGGCTAGAGGCCTACCCTATCTCACTGACAAGGTGGACAGGTCCCATCTCCGAACGGCGCGACGACTTCCCGCACCCGCGTCAGCGAGAAGCCGGAGGCGTGCTCTGTTCTGCAGTATGCCTGTCCCATCAGTTGTACCTTATAGTCTTTTTCTATTCGGCTGGGCACCAATATATAAGGTGCCCTGCCTCCTCCTGCGCGAGGGACGAGACGTTGAACTACGTTACTGGACTTGGCACTTATTCACTAGAGAGAACTAGAGAGCTAGAGTGGCTACTCGGCTGAAGGCCTGATTTGTACTGTGGCTACTCGGTAAACACACATATAGAGAGAAAGGAAGGAGTAGGGGTGTTACCTCCACACGAGGGCCCTGAACCTGGGTAAGATCATGTTGTTTGCAGTGCTTGAGACATCCTACACGCGGCTACTCGTCGTGTGATCCCTCCCCGATCACCTCCAGCGTCCATCGGCCCCAACCTTTAGCCATCCTATGGCATCTGCTGTGATACCACCACGACAATTTCTATTTTTCTGTGAATTACACTATTTTTTATGATGGACAACAGAAATCTGTTTCCTGCGCAGAAATACCAAAACCAACTCCAACTTTCGTTAGAAACTTTACTTGGCACAACTAATACATGAAAAAAAGATGCAAAGGAGTTTCTACAGAATTATACAACCCCTTGACTCAAAGAAAACATAGAAAAACAAAGAAATAATGAAACCATGGGTTATCTCCCAAGAAGTGATTTTCTTTAACGCCTTTTAGTTAGGCATGGAAAAAGAAGGGATGCCTTGGGCATCCCCAAGCTTTGATGATTGAATATTCTTGAATACTTAATTGAGGTGCACTTGGGAGTCCCCAAGATTGAGCTTTTGTCTTCTCATTCATCTCGTATCACCATTTCTGTTGGATATTAAATACTACATTCACATAAAACTTGACAAATACTCATTAGTAGTGTTAGTACTCATTAAATAAAATCCACTCATGTTCAAGCATTGACAAGTTTCATAATATTTACTCAACATTAGCCACTGTATATACCGAGGTTTCTTATAAAATTTCCATTGTCCGTCGAAAAACTAAGGAAACTAAGAACACTGAGTACAATATTGAATAAATAACGAAATATGCGAAAACTGAACAGCCTGTAAAGATGCCATTCAATGAGATAGTTACTTAGCTCATATCAAAAAATTTAAACCTAATGAAAGACAGATCATAATCTCAGGTTTATTCGCAACAAATTTCAGATCAAAATACTATTCCGAGATTTATCACGATTTTTTACAGTGAAGAGCAAGAACTTCGTCTAAACAGAATCAGTCAGTAAAGATATAATTATTAGACCTATCTACGTACCTCAAATCAGAAAAAGTTAGTCTAATGAAAGAAAGATAATAAGAATTACTTTGCACTCAAGAAATTTCAGATCAATATCACGTTCTGGTGATTTTAAACATTTTATACGGTGAAGCACATAAAATTTGTTTCTGGACAGCAAAGCAAAACTATCAACTTCCAAGTAACTAGAAACTACGATTATCAATTTAGTTTTATGGTACAAAGGAATATGTACGATATATACAATATACACAATATGTACAAGTTTTTAACTTAAAATCTTCCATGGAAAGACTTATTTTGGTTTCATAGGCATGAACACAAGTGTTCAATGTTGACCCCCACTTAACCAGTACTAATCTTTCCAATCACTTTCCTTTTTGAAAACGTTTCTAGACAAAAAGTACAATTTTTTTTATAATTCGTGTTTCCTATCCATAACTAAAGATAGCAAACAACTTAAAACTTAAAATGAAACTACTTAGAGACAGAGCAAACAAGTGCACACAAGAACATTCACCCTACGCTATTGCTCCCCGGCAATGGCGCCAGAAAAGGTCTTGATATCCCACAAGTATAGGGGATCGTGTGTAGCCTTTTCGATAAGTAAGAGTGTCGAACCCAACGAGGAGCTAAAGGTAGGATAAGTATTCTCTCAAGTTCTATCAACCACTGATACAACTCTACGCACACTAAATGTTTACTTTATCTAGGAAATAATACTAGAGCAACAATATGGGTAAACAAGATAGTTTTGAGGATAATAAATACATGGAAGTAAAGTTAGTTGATGCAGCAATAAAGTACACTAAATGACTATAAAGTAACAATACCATGAGTGTGGGAAAGTGGTGGTAATTGTGATGGATTTTTCCGTGATCAAATAGTCAAATACATGGTTGATATTCCTCTTTTATGTGGGAGAGGCAAAGCTAACAAGCTCTCACTATCCAATGATTGAAATTAAATATGATTGGAACTCTAGCAAACATATGTAACTACTAGAAGATACATTAAGGTAAAAATACCCAACCATAGCATTAAGATAAAAAGGTCCTCTTTATCCCATATGCTTTAATCACTAGATTAGGGCTCATGTTTCTGTCACTCAAGCATCCCTCCCTCTAGTTTTCTCCACATACTACAAACCCTGTGATGTGATCCATGCGCGCATAAACATATGATAGGCACCGTAGAATTGTAACAAATTCAATATAAAGCTTAAACCATACATAGAGATTCGACAATCAATCATATGAGAAAAGGGATCTACACAAACATGACATAGATGCAATAGATCATCTATAAATAATTTATAACGTCAAACACCATGTTTACATAAGGCAGTACAAAAATGTGTGGGAGGATGAACCACTGTATATAAGGAGGAATTCGCGATGGAGATGACGGTGGAGAGGACTCCTTCCCTGCGCCGCCGGCATCATAGGGGAGCGCCGCCCCTTAACCCTCTTCCTTCATGGCCTAGGGATCCCTCCTCCATGGAGATGAGATCCATGGGGAGGCTAAAACGTGACTTGGGTGGCTGGAAATTCGTGGTATGGGGTGTCTCCCACGACCTAGGTTTCCTCCCTTTATATAGTCTCACGGATTTCCGTCATCCCATCTAGGGCTGCGGTAAATCAGGCGTATCTCAGCCGTCCTAACTCAGAATCAGTCGAATTTTAACTCTAGAACATACGCTGCAAAAGTTCCCACAACTTTGTCTTTGATGAGATTTCCGTTTGATGTTGTCTTCGACCCGTAACGTGGCAATCTATAAAAAGTGGTTTGATACAGATTTCAGGAAAGTCCTAATTTAACTCCAACGAGGTTTCTTATTCTATTTTTGGTAATTCCTACACATCAAGACCATTGTGAACTTTTGCAAATATTAGTAATTTAGTCCAAATAAATCATAAAATTAATATAAAACAATTATGAAAAACATTAAAGTAGCATGAAACCATAAAAAATTATAGATACGTTTTGAACATATCAATGTGCTGTTGCCATTAGGGAGAAACCAACGATGTTTATATTGTTACATTATGCACTTTACTTAATGCAATAATTTGTTGCTTGCAACTTAATACCCAAGGTTTGATTGGATTACGCTCAGAGGGTGGATTATTAGTCATAGATACAGTTGGATAACGGTCTATGAATTATGTTGTAATGCCCGCATGAATCACATAGTAATCACCATGTCATGCATACGCACTATGGTGCAGCCTTTATATCTATTAATTGCCCAACTGTAATTTGTTTATCCAACATGTTATCTATCTGTTTTGGAGAGACATCACTAGTGAACTGTGGACCCCAGTTCATTTATTTTACACTAATAATACAACCACTACAAGCACTGTTCTTTTACTGCAATCACTGTTTTCCTTTCATTTACTACAATCATTGTTCTCTTTTCATTCACTGCAAACAAACCTTGTTTTCCACACTATTCGTATAACCCTTTGTTTTCAGCAAAACCGGTGAGATTGACAACCTCACTATTTTATTGGGGGAAAAGTAACTTGATTGTGTTGTGTAGAATCCACGTTGTTGTTGAACCGGTAGTGCGCCCTGCCAACATCAGCTGCCAAACAACCTTGAGAAGTGATTTATTTCTCCTACTGGTCGGTTCAACCTTTGTTTCTTTCTGAGGGAAACTTGCTACTGTGCTCTTCACACCTTCCTCTTGGGGTCTCCCAACGAACGTGTGTCCACGCCATCAAGCTCTTTTCTAGCGTCGTTCCCGGGGAGGAAGAGGATTTCTGCATGGGGAGTCTCTTAGCTCCAATATCTTTACTATTTTTTTGTTTTGCTTAGTTTATTTGATTTTACCTCGTTTGATTCTCTATATCGAAAACACACACAAAAATTAGTTCTTACTCTAGGTGTTATTTTTATCCTTTTTTTAATCTTGCTAAAATGAGTAGTCCTCAGAACACTAAGTTGCGTGACTTCACTAGCCCAAACAACAATGATTTTATTAGTACATCTATTGCTCCACCTGCTCCTACTGCTGATTTTTATGAAATTAAACCTTCCCTGTTAAATCTTGTTATGAGAGAGAAATTTTTTGGTGTTAGTACTAATGATACTGCTGCCCATCTTAATAATTTTGTTGAACTTTGTGAGATGCAAAAATATAAGGATGTAGATGGAGATATTATTAAACTGAAATTGTTTCCTTTCTCATTGAGAGGAAGAGCTAAAGAATGGTTGCTATCTTTGCCCAAATATAGTATTGATTCTTGGACTAAATGTAAATATGCTTTCATTGGAAAATGTTATCCTCCTGCTATGATTATATCTTTAAGAAGTAGCATTATTAATTTTAAGCAACTATATAATCAGCATATTGCTAGAGCTTGGGAAAGAATGAAATCTTTGGTACAGAATTGTCCCACTCATGGATTGACTACTTGGATGATCATCCAATCCTTTTATGCAGGACTGAATTTTTCTTCAAGAAACCTTATGGATTCAGCTGCTGGAGGAACCTTTATGTCCATGACTTTGGGTGCTGGAACAAAGCTTATTGATGATATGATGATAAATTATTCTGAATGACACACTGAGAGAGCTCCAACAGGTAAGAAGGTGAATTCTATTGAAGAAACCTCTTCCTTGAGTGATAAGCTTGATGCTATTATGTCTATGCTTGTGAATGGCCATGCTCCTTTTGATCCAAATAATGTTCCTTTGTACTCTTTGGTTTCTCAAGAAGAGCATGATGATTTGAACTTCATTAAAAACAATAATTTCAACAACAATGCTTATAGGCATAATTTTGGAAGCAACAACTATAGGCCATGTCCTTCTAATAGTGGAAATAATTATTCTTATGATAGATCTGGAATGCCTAGTGAAATAATTTCAGAAATTTAAAGAGCCACTAAAGACTTTATGCAGAAGGAATATGAGCAGAATAAATTATTTACTAAGACCATGGGGGAACAATTTTTTATGCTGAAAAAATATTAGTCATCAACTTGAGAATTTAAATAGGGAGATTTTGGGTTTGCAAGTTAAAATTTCGCGTGCTGAAACCTGTATTTCATCCATGTCTGAAGCACAATCTTCTTTAATTAATAAAATGGTTGCTAAACCTGAAAATTTGGATGAAATTCACTTTGCTGTTACTAATGTCATTAAAGTTTGAATTGATGACAATGTTAGGATGTTAGCTGAATTGCATGCTAGGTGAGAGAAAGAGAAGATAATATAGCAAAAGTTTGTACTATTACCACCACTATAAAACTGAAGTTTATAGTGCTAGTAAACCTCCTACTATCAATGGTAAAATAGTTGGTGTTGGCAATGTCTCCACTTGTTCTGCTAAACGTTTAAAATTGCCTAAAACCATAAAGCATCATTCAAATTATAAAGGCAAGTGACAAGTTTTGTAAGGAGACATACCCATAGGATTTTTTTAAGCAGTTCTATAAGACCATAAAGCATCATTCAAATTATCACACCAATTCTTCCTAGATTTATTAACAGTCTTTTGAAAGATAGATTTAATGTCTCTATTTGATAACTCTACTTTCCCACTGGTTTGATGATGATAAGCTGAGGCAATTCTATGATTAACATCATATTTAGCAAGGGTTTTTTCTAAAACCACCATGAATAAAGTGAGAACCTCTATGAGTCATAGGGTATCTAGGCACACAAAATTTAGGGAAAATAACATCTTTAAGCATTTTTAATGAGGTTTCATCATCTGCACTTTTAGTAGGTATAGCTTCTACCCATTTAGCAACATAATCAACAGCAACAAGAATATGTGTATAACCATTTGAAGGAGGAAAAGGACCCATAAAGTCAAATCCCCAACAATCAAAAGGTTCAATAGCAAGAGAATAACTCATAGGCATTTCATTACGTCTAGAAATATTACCAACTCTTTGACATTCATCACAAGATAAGACAAATTTACGTGCATTTTTAAAGAGAGTAGGCCAATAGACGCCTGATTGTAGAACCTTCTGTGCGGTTCTACCATGGCATTTTTTCAATATTTCACGTTGTTCATGATCTCGAGCACATCTTCTCATAATACCATCTACTCCTTCTTTATATAAGTGTGGCCCAGTAAGCTGACGCGCAGAAGCCGGATTCTAGAAGAACCCGGACCATGGCCCAAGTGGTGCGGCTTGGAGTAGAAGGCGGATTCCTTCTTTCCAAGTTAGATACTTACCGTAGTCTTCTAGGTTTCCTTTCTGTAAGCCCTAACCGGGCTATCTATATAAAGACGGACGGGGGAGAAGAAAGACACCGACAATTAGCTACAAGACAACTCGCCGAGAAGTTGATCCTCGCTGAGTTAGCGAAACTCTGCTCACATTGTACTTTGTATACTTCAGGCTTTAGCCCTGATTTAGTGAGATTGCAGGAGTAGTAACGCCACCTAGTTGCGACGTACCGAACCTGGATAAATTTGGTGTTCCTGGTTGTCGTACTACCACGTTTTCCCACGTCTCTACCAGTAGTCTCATGTCACCCACGTCTATTAACTCTACTACGATGTCTCGACACGGGGGCTACGCCAAACTAACATAACAAGAAACAATAGTGTATTCACAAAAACACACTAATTTGCAATAAATACAAGTTATACACACCTTACTAACTTCATAAAATACAAGGTACATATACCTTACAAACTTGCGACTAACACAAGGCTATTGACGACTTGCGGCTTCACGGAGTAATCGCTCTGTCTCAGCAGCAGTCAACATAATGATTCGCTCGGCACCAGGCCGCACTACTTCATAATGGGGTCAAAATCTACTAGAATCCCACGAGTAGGTGGCAGCTGCACAACAGAGTCGAAGTTAACATTAGGATGCCAGAGCCGCACAAAGGAAGAAGCTACCTGAGCTCCGCTGACTAGTTGATGGCGCCGACACTCGCGACCATCTTCAACTCGATGAAACTTCTTCAGCAGCACACTCAGTCGATTAGGGGCAACATCCAACAGATATAAAGTCTGATACACCGCCGAAAGCGCCTCTCGGCACGACTTGACAAAACATTGGACCTGGCGCACCCTATAATGAAGAGTCACCATAATGAAACCCCTGCTTCGATCAGACTAGAAATTGCCGTCGTGGATATTCGAACTGCTGGACTCGCAAGCAATCCGATTGTTCACCCATTGCCATTCAGGACTTATGTCAGGTTCAATAGCTGCAGGCACGAAGAAAACATAAGAAAAAGGTACAAAACTCAAAATCGACTCGGGGGTTTAAGGAACCTACAGAGCAAATCCCTTGCGATGTTGTCTAGTTCTTCCATGACGCATTTCTCATGTTAAGTTGCAAGTTTCTGTTTAGACTTGTTAACATCCGCGACACCTTGCAAGGCCTTCAATTTTCGCTCACCATCCGCAACACGACCACAGAGAGAAGCGACCATACTCTCATATGTCAAGGAAGATACAACGGGAGCCTTAAGAGCACTCGAGGATCCAGAGCCGGACTCGACAACCTAAAAAAGAAGGAAGATGTGCAAACTATTGAGTCACAGGCTGGAAGTCACTCGACAATTGTGTCAACAAATACTTTTGAGTGCCCGGGGGACACTCCCATCGGGAGAACACAGAGAAAAATCAAAGAGTAATCTCAGTCAAACGCTTCAAACTCCCACATTTAGAAAGCAAGAACAGAGTATTTGAACCACGCACATAAAATTCATTACAAGACCAGAAAGCAAATTAGGAATGCTATCTACCGTAAGGAACAACGGATTTTCCAGAAAGAGCCTCGCTCGAAGAAGGTTTTGCGCTATGACCGCGAGACACTAGCTCTGACAGCATCCTGGCTAGCTTCTCAGCACGGTCGGAAAAAGGTTTAATCGTTACCTTTTTCCCGCGTTGTCCTTGGGAGGATCCGAATACACCTTCTCCAGAACGCCCTGGACGTTATTCGCCAAAGCAAACTGGATGGCCATCTTTGCACCACACTCGGTCTGAGCGAGAGTGTACTCGCGAAGAGGATCTCCCTCGCCAACAAAAACGTGAAGAAGACCTTCCAGAGTCGGAGGAGTTAGCTTCCCCACGAACAACCAATGATGCAGCAAATACAGGACTTGTGAAGAATCGCAGATGGTTGAAGCGGCCTTCATCCCGTGCCCTTGCAGCTGGTTGTAGATGTCCATCAGAGCATCGGTCCTGACTTTGCCAGGGATTTCCAGGGAAACTCCAAGCGCATCTGCAAAAGACAAAGAAATTATGAGAAGAAACAAAACTCAAGAACACACAACATCAAAAGTTGGCGAGTGGCATACCAGACAGAGCCTTAGCTACATGGCGAAGGACATCGGACAACTCATTATCATAAGACTGGGCTTCTTCCTCCAGCTTCTTCAGGGCCTTACGAGACATCGCGAGTTGATCGGTGGCGTCCTTCCGAGTGGACTCCAGCTCCCTCTCGAGGCCTTTAACTCGATCATGAGCCTCAGCCCTCTTGGTGCTGGTGCGGGTGGCCTCATATGAAAAGCAAGGTAATAACGCTAAGGACAAAGAAGAAGGAAAGAAGCGCCACTCGAAAATTTCAAGAAATTTACCTCTCGAAGATTGAAGATCCAGACGGAGTCGGTCGTGCTCCTGGCAAAGGACGACACATTCCTCTTCAGCAACCGGGAGACGACGCCCAAAAACAGTCAAAGACTCAAGGATAGCTTGCAAAGGGAAGAAACGCAAATAAGAAAATATATTGTGTGAGTCTATACCGGACTGTAAACAGTCGACTATAGACTCAGGGGCTACTCCAATCGGGAGCACTGTCGTGCACCCGATAAAAACAAAATTGGTCAAGAAGCGTAAAGGATACTTGAGTCTGTAACCGACTATAAACAGTCGACTACAGAATCGAGGGCTACTCCCATCGGGAGCACTGCCATGCACCCTACGAAGGAAATATAACTACTTGAGGGAAAATTTGTTACCTTGTCATTTGGAGTCGATAAAGGATCGGGTGAGCTACCCAAAGCCTCGTTTCTTGCGGACGCTTCGACATCCTTCGATTGATCACCCACAAATCTTGGCAGCACGTATTAGGGGTCTTCCACTGCTTTCGCGGGGCACAGAGCCCTCAGAAGTGGACCCTAAGCCCTTGCAGGTGGACTCTAAGCCTTGATAGGCTCCTTGTCAACTCCTTTCTGCTTGACGGAATGAGCCGAAGACACAAACTCGTCCTTGCTGTGCACCACACATCTTGACAGATGTTAAGAAAGAACAAAGAAGTAACTGAACATTAATAAGGCAAGAAGCTTACTCGTCATCTTCATTTTCGTCGAAATCGTCAAGGTTCCGCGAGGTAGGAACCTTCGGCTGCTGGAACACATGCGGGAGCGTGTTTAGAGGAGTCACCGAGTGGACCACGGGGGATCAACCTCCTCAACTATCTCTTGGCTCAGAGAAGTGTCCTTGGAGGTCACCTCATCTTCCTCGCGTCTGCGGCTCTTACGGTGGATGAGGTGAAGACTCTCGTCTTCCTCCTCCTCCTCAGCCTCCTCTCGCTCTTCGCTTGACTCCACATCCGCGACACTGTTGTCGAGAGGAGCGTTGAAGTTGCTCGCCAGCAAATCCGAGCCACCACCATCCATTCCAGGGAGCGGCGGGTAGCACGTCGCTACGTTCTGGTTCTACAGAAGAAGGGAAGACTTGATCAAAAGAGAAACTCAAAAACAATAAAACAACACAAAGGGAAAAGAAGGAACTTACTTTAGTCTGGGGATGCTCGGAGTCAAAAGGATCAACGGGAGAAGCTGAGTACCTCTCTCCCTTCTTCAGACTAGTGATGGCGGTGAGCTTTGTCTCGAATTCTTTCTTCGAGAGTTCAGCATCGCAAGTGCGACTCGGGTCGGAGACACCCAAATACTGCCACATGGTGTTGGGCCTAATTTATAACGGCTACACCCTCCGACGCAGGAAGGCCCTCACCAAATGTATCCCATTTAGCAGAAGCCCTCTGTCCTTCCTGCGAAGTTGTGCGACTTCCTCTAGCAGGGGCACCGTGTCTTTGACTCCCTCGGATGACATGGCGTGGCTCCAAGATCTTCTCATCTTCAAAATGGCCAATGGCTTGAACTCGGGCACATCATTCGCATCGGTGTAGTGGACGTAACACCATTTCATACACCATCCTTTGGCCGACTCGACGAAATTTATCTCAAAGTAGGGGAAGTCAGTGTTCGT